>NW_021027098.1:127840-272104 GCF_004153795.1 Camellia sinensis | reverse complement strand
ATTTATTGGCTTTCCTTAAGCATCATGCATTGTATTGCATTGTACCTATCAAGTTTCTTTCTCATTCATACACGATATTGTATGTACGGTTCATTCAAAGAAGTTCCTGTTTAAGATCATTTATTTAGTGTATCAATCACACCTCATTTTGTGTTATCTATCACACACATCCTCATTTTGTGCATCTATCACACACATTCTCATTTTTTGTATCTATCACATACATTCTCATTTAGTGTATCAATCACACTTCTTTCATTTTCTGTATCTATCACACACACCCACTTTCAGTATATCAATCATACTCTGTCACTAAGTGCATCTATCACACTTCGTGTTCACATTTAGTATATCAATCATACTCTGTTCACTAAGTGCATCTATCACACTTTTGTGTTCACATTTAGTATATCAATCATACTCTGTTCACATAGTGCATCTATCACATTTGTGTTCATTTTTCAGTATATCAATCATACTCTGTTCACCTAAGTGCATCTATCACACTTCGTGTTCATTTAGTGTATCCATCACCATTGTTCACTAAGTGCATCTATCACACTTCGTGTTCATTTTAGTGTATTCCATCACACTCGTTCACTAAGTGCATCTATCACACTTCGTGTTTCACATTTAGTATATCAATCATACTCTGTTCACATAGTGCATCTATCACACTTTCTGTTCATCATACTCTGTTCACATAGTGCATCTATCACACTTTGTGTTCATTTTCAGTATATCAATATACTTTGTTCACTAAGTGCATCTATCACACTTCGTGTTCACATTTAGTATATCAATCATCTCTGCTCACATTGTTGCATCTATCACCCTTGTGTTCATTTTCAGTATATCAATCATACTCTGTTCACATAGTGCAATCTATCACACTTCGTGTTCATTTAGTGTATCCAATCAACACTCGTTCACTAGGTGCATCTATCACACTTCGGTTCACATTAGTATACAATCATACTCTGTTCACATAGTGCATCTATCACACTTTGTGTTCATCATAACTCTGTTCACATAGTGCATCTATCACACTTTGTGTTTCATTTTTAGTATATTCAATCATACTTTGTTCACTAAGTGCATCTTATCACACTCGTGTTCACATTTAGTATATCAATCATACTCTGCTCACATTGTGCATCTATACACCTTGTGCATCTATCACACCTTGTGTTCACATTTAGTATATCAATCATACTCTGTTCACTAAGTGCATCTATCACACTTTGTGTTCAAATTTAGTATATCATCATACTCTGTTCAGTAAGTGCATCTGTCACACTTTGTGTTCACCTTAAGTGTATCATCACACTCATTCGCATAGTGCATCTATCACACTTTGCCGTATATCCATCATACTTTGCTTCACTTGGTGTATCAATCACACTTTATTCATATAGTGTATCTAGCACACTCTCTTCACTTTTGTGTATCTATCACACATGCTCGCTAAGATTGCACCATAACTGCATGAAATGTAGTTTGATTGCCTTCCCGCTTAAAAACTGTCGCATTTATTATGAATATGTGCTTCATTACAGCTTACTGCATTTGCATGATCATGAAGTACCTTCGACTTCTTGCATTGTCGGTTGCATTTTGCCGCCTGCCTGCGGGCACGCCTGCGGGCACGTCTCTGTTTATCTCATATGTTTTGTCGAAGTCTTCGGCCTTGTCAAAATGGGTCGTCTCTCGGCTTAACATTCCATCTCGTCACTTATGACTTTCGAGTTCTATCAAAGAGGGGCAACTGTACACCCATTTACCGACCTTAAGACTCAGACGTCATCGATTGAGCGCTTGGTGGTGTTGCATATCATGCTCGTTCAAAAGTTTCAGAGTCTCGGCTGCGAAACTTGCCTCCGGACTTTCGGACTCTTTCATGCTTTGCTCAGTTTGCGAACCAGGCTCTGTTTCTCTGTTTTCTCTTCCGAAAGGAGGAGAGGTCTCGTAGATCATCTCTCAGTGGTCGTAGGCTACGTTTCGTGGTCGTAGACCATTTGGCCCGTCTGGAGTCCGGTTTCCGGTTTTTCGGAGCCGTTGGCCGTGTGCCTCGGTTCGGGACTGGTTAACCACCTCCTGTTCACACCCGATTTTTGGCATAGATCTTGTTTTTCCCTTTGAAGGACACTGTGGCCCGAAAAACCAACCTTCGTGTTCGAACACCACTTCCGGTGCCTAACAGCCAGTTTTTGGGCCTCGGGCTGCGCGTTTCGGCCCCGAACCTCCATTTTGCATCGGTTTTGAGCTCATTTTTGGCAAGGACCTCGTTTCATTTTGCGGAAAGGTCGTAGAAGGGTGGGAGGCCAGTAAATTGTTCTGATAACTAGTTTTATTCCTCCATCGCCCTCCGTCGCCCGTTTTTCCCACTTGAAAGTCAAAGTTGACCACCCTTAGGCCACTTTTTCTTGCCCCAAATGTGTTGTACCACCTGGAGGCCACCAATATCACACGGCGCCCGCCAGTAATTTCTTCTAACCCTTTTGACCCCTCCTAAAAGTGGCCTTTTCTCTTTCCCGGTTCACTTTCTCCAGTTTTTTGACTACATGGTTGTGTTGTGCACACATGGGAGGCCTCTTTCTAGGGTGGCCGGCCAGTAATCATGATTGACCCTTTTGACCCTTGGCTGACCGGCGTGGGAGAGCCGGCCGGCCACCTACAACCTCATAATCCAGCCGGCCTTGCTCCTTGCTGGCAGGTACATTTCAAATATGCATTCTTTTTTCGCGCGGGCCAGAATTTCTTTTATCCAGGGGGGCTCAACTTTAGGGGTTCTAACTCCCTGAAATATCCAGTCCCTGGCCGGGCCATTTTTCCCCTGGTTTTATCTCCTAGCAAGCAATCTGATGCCTATAGAAAAACCAGCACACACCCACTCGGGTAATTGGGGTTAGAAAATTGCCTTGAGAGCGGCTCTAGAGTTTCAATTGTTCCTCATACCCTTAATCCAAGCTTAAACCTCTCAAAGCTGCTAAGAACTCATTTCTACACGCACCACCAACACCACACCACCACTCCATTCCAGTAGCTTGGAGGGCCTTCTCGAGCTTGAGGTAACCTTTCTCAAGCAAAATGGCTGCTAAAGTTGTCTTCAAGGGTGAGGAACATTCCTCTCTTTTAAGGCTTATTTTTGTATCCTTTCTAAGCCATACATGCTTGCATATTTGGGATCCGACCCTAACTGAAAATAGTCTTTATCTTGATGTATTTTTCATGTTTGTTTTAGGGTCCTTCCATGTTTAAGGTCCCTAGCTACCACTCCTTCATTACCCTCTGTGTGCCTATTTTCTTGTGTAGTATTTTTGGCCTACGTGTAAACTGTTTTGAGCTCTGTCATAAACTGTAAAGTGGGTTTATTTGAGACCTTATTCAACATTGTTGAGGCTCATCACTGTTTGAAGCTTCCATTTTCCACTTGCCTTTATTATCCCTCTTTTGGACTTATTTTGATGATTTGTTAGCCCTTTGTGCTTATATTTTTGGGCTCTGGGTCCGAACTGTAAATAGCCTTATTTTGACACCCTATTCATGTTTTATCAAGGGTATTTTGCTTTTTGAGGTTCCTTCTTGCTCTTTGTGTTTAAACCTCTTTTTAAGCCTTATTTTTGCATAGTATTTTAGGCTTTGCATGTGCACTGTTTCGGGTTTGATCATAAACTGTAAAATGCCATGTTTTGGGTTCCTATCAACATTGTTGAAGGCCCCCACTCTTGTTTGAGGCCAGCAGCCATGACTTGCTTCTTTATCTCACATTTAGGGCATTTTTGCATTATTGGTTTAGCCCTATTTATGTTTCACTGTTTGGCCTTGCTTAAAACTGTAATATGCTTTTTTTGGATTCCTTGAATATTTATTCACACATCATGGTTCAAATAGTGCATGTTTTTATATAGCTATAGCCATTGCGTGTGCCTAGTTTGCATTTCGGGTCTCATTTCATGCATCGGGTACCATATTGCCATGTTTCGGGGCTGTTTCGCATTCATGTTTTGCCACTGAAATTCGTATGCTAGTATGCCATATTCCATGCCTTGCCAATGTCTTGTTAGAATGGCATTCGGTGCTTAGGATCGGCATCGGTTTGCGTTCATGCGTACACGCATCTCGAGTGTCTCATTTTTCATCGCATGCCCTCGTATGTGAGTGTGCTGAGGTCCACTCGTGTTGGTTAAGTCCAGTATGCATTGTGTATGCTAGGTTGTATGTTAGCGCATTGTGTATGCCATGTTATCTCGTGCATCGTGTATGCCATTTCATAGCATTGTGTATGTTAGGTTGTATCTTAGTTGCATTCTCATGCATGTCATGCATTTGCATTGTGCTTGGGATAGGGGTTAGCCCGAGCACGGGAAACGAGGGACGTTTTGTACTTCGAGTGACGGAACGTGTCTCAATTCCCAGTCACCGACACTCCGGATTATCCTGATGGAGTTTAGATTTGTTGTGTTTATGTGTGCATTCATTCCATATTGAGTCGTGCAATTCGACTCCTCAGCCATCATGCATTGATATGCGTGATTGGTGGTACGAGGATCGAGGCATTGCATACATTTGTGAAAATACATTGTCATGCCCTTTTCCTGCTCTCTGTTGCAGCAAACCGAAGAATCAGTAGCCTTTCAAAGGCTTGCAAGCATTCCGGCACAATCGCAAACAGGGCTCATTGGGGCAATCGCAATGGATTTCCGTTGCCAAAGCTACCCGAGCATGCACATCCATCATCGGAACAGAGTCGAGGCAGTCCCTACTTGCATGCTAGTTTACATCTACCTAGTTAATTTTGTTAATTTAATTAGGGATTTTGTAATTTATTTGGACTGAATATTTTATTCGGGACTGTATTATTTTATTCGGACCCTCTGCCGCGAGGGCCAATGTTTGTAATAAGTGTACGTGAGTGTGATTGTATGTCTTCCTAAACTCCAGTAACCCAAACGAACGTCCAACAATATTTAATCCATCGCGCAGTGATGACACCAATCTCCCCTCCTATTATAATTCCCCAGTAAGCCAACACCACGTTTTCCTTTTATTACCACGATGGGTTAGATTGGGCATATTTCAATTAGCATATAGGCATGATAGCATGTTTGCATTCATTCATTTCTGTCTTGCATGCACCGGGCTCGGCGCATCATATAACTGCATTGTATTTTCAATTCCAAGTTGAATACATGTTACTGTAGCATTTCCATATGCCATGTCTAGAATTAGCCGAGGCCTGCTATAGGTTGCACTTTGCATGTTGTTGGCATTAGGCATTTCTGTATAATTAGGATCATGCATAATTCTAATTAGCTTTTGTTTTGGCTTGGATTACTCGGTAGTTTTATGCTTAGGCATCCTATCATGTGTGTGACGTGACTGCCAATGATATACTGCCTTTACCATAAGCTATTGCTTTGTGATATGAACTGCCTGAATGCCTGTGGGTGCAGTGTTATTTGGATTTTGGAACAATTCATCCAAAATGTGTGTTAAGCCCACTAGAATAGTGGCAAAACATTGTTTTCTAAGCCCACCCGAGGGGTAGCAAAATCTGCTCTAAGCCTACTTGAGTCAGCACCATCAAAGCCATCTTCAAAAACAAACCAGTGAAAAGTTTTGTTCCAAATTCAGGCGATCCAGTCTATACTTGTTATGTGTGTGCGCATCACATAGTAATTCTGGGCTAACACCGGAATAAGACACACAATGTTTTTTCAAAAAAATAGATATCATGGTTAGTAGAGGCCGATCTTTGATCGGCAAGCGGTGGTGCTCACGAAGTGACCTTCCCCAATCGTACCCAAGTTTCCCGAGCCGAGGCAAACTTGGTGATGACGGACACGTGGCCTTAGGCCAACGGAGTCAGAGGTTTCCTAAATTTCGCCAAAAATAAATATTTAGGTGGCGACTCTGTATCTGGCAAAGCAAGTCCATGTTTGGCACTTCTTTTCAAAATCGTGTTTTCTCAATGATTTGCTGGATTTGGACTCTTTGGTTTCAGATTAAAACCGTGACAATTTGAAGTCTGAGCTGTAGTGACCGCCAATACGAACAGAACGGGGACCTCGTTCCTCCCGGGTATTCGGACGTCTACACAGCCCCCGCCGCTCGATCAAGAAATCGGCCCTCTACTAATCAATGATACATTCTTTATAAAACCTTAATATGTTTTTATTGCGGTTATTAAGTCTAACTTCTAATGTGAGCACACACAGCCAAATATAGACTAGAAATTGCAAGATTTGGAAGCACCAAACTCATGTTGTTTGCGAAAATGTATGAATTTGCCACCTTCAATGGGCTTAAAAATGCAGATTTGCCACCAAAACATAGTGGGCTTAAAACATGATTTGCCACAACAAATGTGGCTTAAAACATCATATTCGTTGAATTGTTCCAATTTCAAACAACAAGCCTTCATCCCATTAAGGCATTTACATGCAAATTTTTTAGCATTTAAGCACATAGCCTCATGGCAAGCATGCGAAACATTGGCAACATGGCCAATCACACTCATTGCCAAGTATGCTAAAGCATAAAAACTCAGCCAAGTACTCCAAAGCCAAAACAAAAAAACTTTAAGTTAGAAAGAATACATGATCCTAACGTGTGGAAAGTGGTTCTGGAAATCTCTTTTGATCCCAATGGGCACTCGAACATCCTCAGCTGGATAAGTCACAGTATATACTCTCGATTGCTTGTAATCTTAAGTTAAGCGTACTATTCTTCGACATACCTCTTTTCTGGCTGATGTTCTTCTATTTATATCTTTTCTTTTCTTAGGCCTCAAAGGCTGGGCCTCTTCAATTCGCCGTTATAACTATTTACTCGGCTTCTTTTCAAACCGGCTCTTCACTCGGCCCCTTACGCAACTGGTTTAATTTTGGCCGAATTAGGTACGATTTGTTGATATACTAGACGGGGCCGAATGCGATGTATGTATTTCGACTCTCTAGGTCCAATAGTTATTCGGCCTCTTTATGTTTTCCAATATTCAGCCCCACACAATTGCCCTCCAAACACTCCACTAACAACAGTTAGCCTGGTGTGTTTGGGTTTCGAACTCGAAAATTAGAGCCGAAATTTGGCGGCTAACCTCATTCCAATGCGGATGTTAGAGCCACGCCCTTTCGATCATCATTACAACTTCCCGCGCCCTTCGTACGTTTCTTCCATTTATTGTGATTTAAAAATTTTGTCGTCTTTTTATTACATAACACATTTTTGGGCTGAAGCTCTTGGAGTGCCTTCCGACTCACCTCTGCACTTCCGTTTTATCCCTCATTGTCCTCTCCGATCACTTGTAAGTTCTCTTTCCTCTCTTTGCCGGACAAAGCGGCGCTTTAGAAAGCACCTCATGAGGTGAGTGGCAGTGAACCGCTCTTCTCCGATGGGGATCGCCCCTTGTGCTCTTCGAACACTTACCTTCAATCTTACAGTATAAAGGCTCTGAAATATTGACAAGGATTCTTCACGTAGAACACTTTGGATGTTGCCTTTCTTCCTGATCATATTCACAACTTTCCCTATTCTCCAACGGGGGGACAGACTAGGTTGGTTCAGTATCCAGAATTGAGGTGCATACACGCTATCTCAACCTATGGGGCTTCCATACAAATTTCAAGCCGAGGACACGCCGCTGGGTATTTAAACCAGACTTTAGTCCCAGAAATCCCGAACCTTTACGTTCTAGGCATCAGCCATTCGAACTCTAGTTTCCACCGTCGCAGTTGGTCTCCTAGGAACTCATGGCAAACACAGCCAAGATGCCTCTGGCAGGGAATGGTACTCAGGGAGAGCACTTTTGATCGCCATTCAGGCTTGAGGCAGACTTGATCTTGAGCATCAGGTAGAGGCGCACTCATACTTCGGAGCATTGGCAAGACCTGAAGAGGTACACACAGAATGTAGTCTCGGAACCTACCGAAGTTGAAACAAACTCAGATACCCGACATTTTCCCTCTTTTGCTTTTGTTTTGTAGTCTGGAACCCATATAGCTTCAAATAAGTCCTGGTTTTACTGTTCTGACGTGACCTGGGTTGAACCCTGCGGTTTTATGAAAGAACAAATCTGTTTTGTACAAATGTGGAGAACGGCACGGCACTCGGAGCACAAAACGATTTTATTTTTGAAATTGAGAGATGAGTTTTCGACCAAGTATTGAGCCTACGACTGAACACAGCAAAGCGACTCAACAAGGAAATAAAAGGCACACAACCTAGACACATCGAGTAACACTCGAAACGACTCAAAACAAGAATCGAGATAAAACAAAAAGACACGACACTCAGACGTGCACAGGGAGCCTGTTTCACCGGGTAGTGTTTCCCACCCTTTCTCAGTTGTGGTTCTCACATCACTCGGCTTTCAAGCTCAATTTTTCTCACAAAACCCTTTTCTCACTTTTCTCTCATCGTACATCTCTCTATTCTTTAATCTCTCATTTTAAATCCCTCCCCTGGGTGGTTGATGGATAAACAGCAAATTGTGGGCTCGTGCCCCTAGCATTCTGCTAGATTCTCTTTCTTCCACTCACAGCTAGTGAATTCGCCACGGAAAGGTTGCGCGTACACTGGGTGTGTAGCAAGTCTGCCCCAGCTAACATCATGATGATGCTTTGCTGGGAGTTTGGCGTGATAAGATCTGTCCGGATGATGGAGTGGATAACCTTGGCCCCATTCTAGTTCGTGCTCGCACTTTGCTTGATACTGCCTCGTTGCTGGAGGATGTGAGAGCTTCTGCCCTTTGTTGTGAGACCCTTTTCTGGCGAATTACGTGCCTTTCCAACAAGTAGAGTGCCCTTTCTGACAAGTATGTTTCACAAAGGGAAAAGACAGAACACCTGATTCATCAAAACTTGTGCCCTAGTTTCACATCATTTTGACTACTTTTTTGTTTTTTGTTTTCTCTAAAAACAGTTTTTGACCAACATGGAGTTAGATTAGCTGTCGTTTGTTCGATTTTCTTGATTTTAAAAATCATGGCAAGTTGGTTATTGAGCAGACTCTTGAGAGTTTTCCTTTTTGGTTTTTTTGGTGTCCGAGAACGGTCTAGTTTGAAAAAATGGAGTACTTTCGAGAAGAGTGTAGTTCGAACCTCAGTAAAATTCTCAAAAACTATTTTTGCAAACGACCAGCTGCTCAAAGCCGAGCACGGACCTACTCTCGAGATGCACACCTCGGATTCGAAGGAAAATTGCCCTGCTTGAGGGATCTGCATGGCAACAGGAAAGTTGCCCTTGTTGACGGCACCGGGCGCATTGAGGATGGCAACAGAAAGTTGCCCCTTGTTTTGGATGGCACCGCGCAGCGCAGTAGGCAGTCCTCAGAGAGTGACGAACAACCAAAATCCTCAATACAGAGAAGACAAAGATGACCAGAACATCGCATGGACCACAAATCGATATTGTTTTACGGATGGACTTACAGATGAGTTGCCGTACGTATCCCAAAGATGGGAATCAAGCCTCACGTAGTTCGGGTTAAGTACACTCGGGTATTAATTCTCTCCTTTTTATGCTTAACTTTTGCCAAGGCGCCTGTCGCGTGTTTTCGGACCTTGCGAGCTTTTTCTTCTTCTTTTTCATTTCTTTCTTTCTTTTTTTTTTCTTTTTTTTCTCTTTTCTTCTTTTTTCTTTTTTTTTTTTGCTTCTTTTTTTTCTTTTTCTCTTTCTTCTTTTTTTTTCTTTTTGCTTTTATAGTATAACTTTGTCTTGCTCTAACTTTTGCCTGGTCCCCCTTTTCGGATTTTCGGCCTAGCGAGCCTCTCAAAGGGGTAAAAGTTGTAACAAGTCCATGCCAAAATGGTATTTAGGATCTCGAAGCCATCTGTATCAAGAGAGTGGACTGTTGTATCGATTTGCAGAGGATCCATCTTCGGCTCTTCGAGCACATCGGACGATTTTCGCCCTAGTTCGAAGGGTGTGTTCTGTTCTAGCTTCGCCAGCTCTTCTTTTTTTGATGAGGTCTGATCTTCTTGAATCTGACTGTTTGGTGCCTCTTTTCGAGGGCTGTCTCAAATCTGGTCGCACAGGCCCTCATATCGCGGTTGACCCGTTGAACACTCTGAATTCCAGGTCAAGGTTGAAGCAAGGGCTCAAGTCTCGAGGCTGAGAGCGATCTTAAGCTGCACAATCTCAAGAGCGATTCCACACAAGTCTTCGCAGGACCGCGCAAAACATTTTGCTTTTGAAAATTTTTAAGAAAGCGACAAATCCCTTGCGCTGAAGATAATGTGAAACCAGTCTGGATCAAGCCAGGGTCCTTCTCAGTACTCACGCTAACAAGCATGATTTCATTCATTAAGGGGCTTAGCACGCCTCTCTTTCTCTCAAATGATCAAAATTTTGCAAAACCGGAGGAATTCCTTCCTCTTTGTTTTCATCACAATGTTCAAAAGGTTTTCAAAAACTTAGGTCAATGCAATGAATTCAAGGCACAGAAAAGTAGGTGAAAAGTACTGCCGTTCGATTCAAATTTTCTGGCACAATTGGCGCACGGCCGAGGCAAACACAAGAGTGTGAAAATCACTGCTGTTTCATTCAAATCTGTTGGCACAACTGGCTCCCCGGCAGAAACAGACTCAAAAGAAAACAAAAGGACAAACACAAAACAAAATAGTGATATCCGAAGTAACACCCCCGGAATCACCCGACTCTAACAAAACAGGACTGACCCGGTACAACAAGATAGACCCAATTGACTCAGTAAGAAAAGACTGACTCTGTACGACACAACAAGACTGGCCCAATACCCAAGTCAGAAAGCACAAAAACTGGTATTTGCATATTGCTCAGAACAGTGCATGCCATTCCCACGTCTGGAGTTAACTGAGTGCCGCCCGCAGGTGGTTCATCCCTGGATCACATCACATTACCCCCCACAAGTTCACTAATCAAGTGCCGATAGACTTTGCAGGACCCGGTGCGGTAATGACCCTGTTGTCAAACAGATCTTGTATGTCATGGCGCAGACGAAAGCAACTGTCGGTGTCATGACCGGTTTGTTGATGGTAGGCACAGTATTTAGTCTGATCATGCTTTGCAGGGACAGGATCGGGTAAGGGCCGTTGTTCCAATGGTTTCAGATGTCCTTTCCGGATCAAGACCTCTAGAGCCTTTGACAAAGGCATATGAAGTGGGGTGAAAACCCTCTTGACTCGACGTGGACATTTGGTTTCTTGTGAGCTACTCCTGGACGCATCGGTGAATGGGGTAGCTGTTTTTGATGAGGAGGTGGTAACCATGTCCACTTCAGAAGATCTTGCAGCTGCATCACCACTGGTGGTCGCATTTGAACTGCGGAAAAATGCCCTCCTGGGCTGCTCTTTCTCCTGGTCAAGAAGGCCCTGCTTCATAGCGTCCTCAATCTGTACCCCCATCTCATGCAGATCAAAAAAGGTAGGGAAGGGGAGTACAATCATCTTTTGCATTAGTTTTGGCTGGAGATTGCGCACAATTATCCTGATCTGGTCCTTGTCAGTAGGCCTCAGGGTCATCATTGAAGCCTTGGCCCTCCAGCGGGCTACGAAATCAGAAAAACTCTCCTTAGGCTCTTGCCTTGTTGTCTCAAGATCACGGGTTGTGACCTCGATTTACGTGTTATAGGAGTACGGGATCGCCAGATCCATCAAATCGGTCGATGTGTGGCATCTTAAATCTGTCTGGCAGCGTCACAGCTGCGTCGGTATACCCGTCCTCAATGTCCGGAATGGATTTTACTTCCTGAGATTGCTTGAACATCTTTTCTAGCTTGTTCACCTTCAGCGCTGTAGGGTCTAACTCGAACTCAAAGGGTGAATCCGGCAGGTTGATCAGTGCTTTAGACAGTTGTGGTAAGATTGGGGGCGGAGCCGGTCCTCTCGAAATGTTCGTATCTCCCTGGACATTTGGTGCCTCCTCAGGTGCTGGGACTCCTAGTGGGGGGGCTTGATGTGAGGCCGATGCTGCATTTTGCTGTTGCAGTCTAGTGATTAGCTCGGCCTACTGAGCCATGACTGTGGCCTGCTGTTTAGAGAACTCTGCTTGGCGGGCAGCGTCCTCCTGCATTTGTTTCATGCTCTCCTGGAGCTGGCGCATCATTTCTTCCATCCTGCCAGTATTCTGCTGTTCCGGCTGACTGACTGGTATATCTATCTCTATCATAAAAACAGAGGCCTCAGCTTGACTATTCACTGGTGGGGTGGATAAGGGCCACTAATATGGTAACTGCTGAACTAGGGATCTGTGCCTGACTGGCCTCTTTTTACCCTGTCTCTGGCGGAGGAACACTGATTTGTCCTTGAACTGAATCTCTGACCTAACAAAGTCTATCAGCACAAGTTCGATGAACCTCGGGGGATATCAGAGCTTTCTGAAGCTATGGTTCCAAGACTACCTAGAAAAAGAGAGAACATGTAGCATCTCAGCCTGATTTCACCTGAACAGATATGAGCATAGTTGAATGAGTGTGGTCTCTACTGAATTCTACCCAAAATTCTGCCAGTGAACTGATACCCTCAGGTAAAACTAATTCCCAGATACTGATGCCCACAGGCCTGATGCCCAAACTACTAAACTGGTGCCCGCAAGCCTGATGCCCAAACTTGTAGACTGATACATGCATTCCTATAGAGACGCACTCTAAAAGCACATAGCAGACAAGTGAGAGCCAAAACACCCCTATGTTAGGGTAGGGTTTCCCTGTCCTATTTTGTCAAGAGCTAGGGTTTCACTACGCATGCAGCAGTTTCAAACAACCTACGATCGGGTAAGCAACCTATCCTAGCTTGGAATGGTCACTACGGATTCCGAATATGCACTAGGTCGAATGGTCAAAAGGGTGCCCCGGTAAAACTGGGGTTTGTGTTCCCATACTGGCAGAGCCCACAACCGGTCAGCCTTATGGTCATGCCTTGACAGGACAAGCCTCCGGCAAACCGTTCAGGAATAGCAGATGGAAAACACGGTGTCCTAGGCGCACCAATGCAAATGCAATGCAAAAAAACACACAAGTGTAGTCAAAACCAGATATCATGAGTTCGAGTCAAGTTCTCTAAATTCGCAGCAGAGTCGCCAGAAACTGTAGACGTCCCCGAACGCCCCGGGAGGAACGAGCTCCCCGTTCTGTTCGTATTGGGGTCACTACAGCTCTGGACTCTCAAATGGTCACGGTTCTTAATCTGAACCAAAGAGTAAAAATCCGACAAATCGTTTTGAGAAAACAGATTTTGAAAGAAGTGCCAAACATGGACTGCTTTGCCAGATACAGAGTCGCCCCCTAAATATTTTATTTTGAGAAATTTAGGAAACCCTGACTCGTTGCCTAAGGCCACGTGTCCATCATCACCAAAGTTGCCTCGGCTCGGGAACTTCGGTACGATTGGGGAAGGTCACTTCGTGAGCACCCCCGCTCGCCCGATCAAAGATCGGCCTCTACTAACCATGATATCTATTTTTGAAAAAACATTGTGTGTTCTTATTCCGGTTATTAGCCTAGATTTACCATGTGATGCGCACAGCATACAAGTATAGACTGGATCGCCAGAATTGGAACAAAACATTTCATGTTTGTTTTTGAAAGATGGTTTGATGGTGCTACTCGCAAGTAGGCTAAGACGTGGATTTGCCACCCTCGGGTGGGCTTAGAAAACATGATTTTGCCACTATCTAGTGGGCTTAAAACACACATTTGATGAATTGTTCCAATCCAAATAACCCAACCTGCACCCACAGGCATTCAGGCAGTCATATCACATAAGCAAATAGCCTCATGGTAAGCACGCTATCATGACAGTCACTCACACACATGCAAGGATGCTAAAGCATAAAACTTACCGAGTACTCCAAGCCAAAACAAAAGCTAATTAGAAATCTATGCATGATCCTAATTATAGAGAAATGCCTAAGGCAACACATTCAAAAGTGCAACTATAGCAGGCTTGGCTATTCTAGACATGGCATATGAAATGCTACAACTAACATGTATTCAACTTAGAATTGAAAATACAATGCAGTTAGTATGATGCGCCGAGCCCGGTGCATGCAAGACAGATGAATGAATGCAAACATGCTATCATGTTATATGCTAATTGAAATATGCTGGTAAATAAAAGGGAGAAAGACGTGGGGTTGAAAGACATACATCACACTCACGCACACTTATTACAACATTGCCCTCGCGCAGAGGGTCCGAATAAATAATACAGTCCCGAATAAATATTACAGTCCAAATAATTACAAAATCCTAATTAATTAACAAATTAAACTAGGTAAGTTGTAAACTATCATGCAAGCTAGGGACTGCCTTGACTCTGTTCCGAATGATGGATGATGCATGCTCGGGTAGCTTGGCACGGAAATCCACTGCGATGCCCCAATGAGCCTCTGTTTGCAATTGATGCCGGAATGCTGTGCAAGGCCTTTGAAAGGCAACTGATTCTTGGTTTGCTACAACAGAGAGCAGGAAAAGGGCATGTCAATGTATTTTCACAAATGTATGCATGCATCGATCCTCGTGCCACCAATCACGCATATCGATGCATGATGGCCAAGGAGTCGAATTGCACGACTCAATATGGAATGAATGCACACATAAACACAACAAAACCTAAACTCCATCATGGATAATCCGGAGTGTCGGTGACTGGGAATTGAGACACGTTCCGTCACTCGAAGTACGAAACGTCCCTCGTTTTCCGTGCTCGGGCTAACCCTATACCAAGCACAATGCAATATGCATGACATGCATGAAATGTAACTAAGATACAACCTAACATACACAATGCTATGAAATGGCATACACGATGCACGAGATAACATGGCATACACAATGCGCTAACATACAACCTAGCATACACAATGCATAATGGACTTACAGCAACACGAGTGGACCTCAGCCACACTCACATACGAGGCCATGCTATGAAAATGAGACACTCGAGATGCGTGCACGCATGCACGCAAACTGAGGACCGATCCTAAGGCACCGAATGCCATTCTAACAAGACATGGCAAGGCATGGAATATGGCATACTAGCATGCGAATTTCAGTGGCAAAACATGATGCGAAACAGCCCCGAAACATGGCAATATGGTACCCGATGCATGAAATGAGACCTGAAATGCAAAACTAGGCACACGCAATGGCCTATAGCTATATAAAACATGCACTATTAGAACATGACGTGTGAAGACAGATTCAAGGCAGCCCAAAACAAGCATATTTACAGTTTTAAGCAAGGCCAAACAGTGAACATAAATAGGGCTAAACCAATATGCAAAAATGGCCCTAAATGTGAGATAAAGAAGCAAGTCATGGCTGCTGGCCTCAAACAAGAGAGGGCCCTTCAACAATGTTGAAGAGGGACCCAAAACATGGCATTTTATAGTTTATGATCAAACCCAAAACAGTGCACATGCAAGCCTAAAATACTATGCAAAATAAGGCCTAAAAAGAGGTTTAAACACAAAGAGCAAGAAGGGAATCTCAAAAAGCAAACGACCCTTGATAAAACATGAAGAGGGGGTCAAAATAAGGCTATTTACAGTTTGGACTAGAGCCCAAAAATATAAGCACAAAGGGCTAACAAATCATGCAAAAATAAGGCCAAAAGAGGGACATAAAGGCAAGTGGCAAATGGAAGCCTCAAAAAGTGATGATCCCTTCAAAAATGTTGAATAAGGGCTCAAAATAAGCCACTTTACAGTTTATGACAGAGCTCAAAACAGTTTACACGTAGGCCAAAAATACTACACAAGAAATAGGCACACAAGAGGGGTAATGAAGCAAGTGGTAGCTAGGGACCTTAAACATGGAAGGACCCTAAAACAAACATGAAAAATACATCAAGATAAGACTATTTTCAGTTAGGGTCGGATCCCAAATATGCAAGCATGTATGGCTTAGAAAGGATACAAAAATAAGCTTAAAAGAGAGGAAATGTTCCTCACCTTTGAAGACCAAACTTTAGCAGCCTTTTGGCTTGAGAAAAGGTGCCTCCAAAGCTCTGAGAAGGCCCTCCAATCTTCTGGAATGGAGTGGTGGTGTGGTGTTAGGTGGTGGTGTAGAAATGAGTGTAGGACTTGAGAGGTTTGAAGCTTGGAAGTGTAGAGGGAGAGAGATACAATATGGGAGCTTAAAAGTAAATTTTCTAACCCCTAAACTAGAGCTGGGAGGCTGGTTTTATAGGCAAAAGAGGGGGAGAAAAGGGGGAAAAAATGGGGGGGGGGAAATGAATTCAAGTTTCCCCCCAAAAAGTTGGCCCCCTGGATACAAAATCTGGGGGGAAAAGATATGCATATTTGAAATGTACCTGCAGCAAGGAGCAAGGCCGGCTGGTTATTGAGGTTGCAGGTGGCCGGCCGGCTCTCCCCACGGCCGGCCGGCCAAGGGTCAAAAGGGTCAATCATGATTAGTGGCCGGCCACCCTAGAAAGAGGGCCTCCCATGTGTGCACAACACAACCATGTAGTAAAAAACTGGAGAAAGTGAACCAGGAGAGAGAAAAGGCCACTTTTAAGAGGGGTTCAAAAGGGTTAGAAAGAATTACTGGCCGGCCATGTGATATTGGTGGCCTCCTAGGTGTGTACAACACAAATATGTGGTTTGGGGCAAGAAAAAGTGGCCTTAGGGTGGTCAACTTTGGCTTTCAAGTGGGAAAAACGGCGACGGAGGGCGATGGAGGAATAAAACTGGTTGTCAGAACAATTACTGGCCTCCCACCCTTCTACGACCTTTTCAATAATGAAACAGTGGTCCCTGCCAAAAATGAGATCAAACCGATGCAAAATGGAGGTTCCGGGGCCGAAACGCGCAGCCCGAGGCCCCGAAAACTGGCTGTTAGGCACCGGAAGTGGTGTTCGACCACGAAGTTGGTTTTTCAGGCCACAGTGTCCCTCAAAAGGGAGCAAACAAGATGTATGCCAAAAACCAGGGCGAACGGAGGTGGTTAGGCGGTCCCGAACCGAGGCACACGGCCAACGGCTCTGAAAAATCGGAAACCAGACTCCAAACGGGCAAAATGGCCTACGACCACGAAACGTAGCCTACGGCCACTGAGAGATGATCTACGAGACCTCTCCCTCCCTTCGGTTAGAGAAAACAGAGAAAACAGAGCCTGGTTCGCAAACCGAGGCAAAGCTCGCAGCCGAGACTCTGAAACTTCTGAACGAGCACGATATGCAACACCACCAAGCGCTCAATCGGTGACGTCTGAGTCTTAAGGTCGGTAAAAAATGGGGTGTCTATAGGGTGCTCATTTCAGGACCTTCCCATCTCGTACCCAAGTTCCCGAGCTGAGGCAACTATGGTGATGACTTACACGTGGCCTTCGGCACGAGTCAAGGTTTCCTAAATTTTCCCAAAATAAAATATTTAGGTAGCGACTCTGTATCTGGCAAAGCAGTCTAATTTTGGTATTATTTGATTTAAAATCTGATTTTCCAAAAGATTTGTCGGATTTGGACTCTTTGGTGATTATCAGTTTTGTGAGACTAGATTCAGAACCGCGGGAGTCCGAACTGTGAGGCCTTCTTTTCAAACCCTTTTCGAAAGGTGGGGCACAAAAAAGAGCAAGCCCATAGTTTCTAGCGACTCTACTGTGGACTTAGAGAACTTGATTTGAACTCATGATATGTTGTTTTATTTACACTTATATGTTTCTTTGCATTTGCATTTGCATCGGTGCGCCTGAGCCACTGTGTTTGCCATTTGCTATTCTTGAGCGATTTGCCAAAAGTCATGAAATGACGGGAATAAATGTCAAAGCCTAGAGACGACCCATTTTTGACGAGGCCGCAAGACTTAGAAAGACATTCAAGATAACAATATAGATGCGTCCGCAGGCTGGGGCAAAATGCAAATGATATGCACAATGCCGAACATAACTTATGATCATGCAATGAGGGCTGTAACGAAACGTCTAGATGCAAATGTCATGCAAAGAAATGCTACAACAAACTCGTACATAAGCAAGTTAACACGAACGGAACCACATTTCAAGTAGGAAATGATGTAAGAAAATTATGCAATCTCTACTGCGCCTCACACAAAAAAGGCAAAGAACAACAACCGTCGGGCATACCCGATATGGCAAACAAGATCCCAATGCGTGGCACACGCGAGGAAGCAGTGATAACAAGTGAAACACATCCAACTGTTATGCAATCAAAACAAAGAGTGGTACAAGCATCGGAATCCATCCAGATGCATTTAACCAAAGCATCCTACCGCGCCACGTGCGAGAGGGAAAAGGGAGCGGTGCAAACACCGGAAGATGGTATAAACATTAGAGCACGCTCCAATGTTTCTGACCAAAACAGAGAGGTATAAGCGTCAGGAGACGGTCCAAACACTTCTAACCGGAAGGGTGGTATAAACATCAGGCCCGCAACCCAATGTACAAGTGTCGGACACACGGTCCAAACGCTTCTAACCAGGAGGGTGGTATAAACATTGGGCACACAATCCAATGCTTCTAACCAATGGAGTGGTATAAGCGTCGGGCACACGGTCCAAATGCTTCTAACCGGGAGGGTGGTACAAACATCAGGCACACAACCCAATGCTTCTAACCCAAGGGGAGGTATAAGCGTCGGACACACGGTCCAAATGCTTCTAACAAAAGCAAGGTGTCGGTGTAAACACCAGGCGTACCCCGAATGTTTCTAACCAATGAGGTATAGAAAGAGGAATGGTTTTACCTGGGACTCCTCTGAATGAACCGTACATACAATATCGTGCAATCATAAGAAAGAAACTTGATAGGTACAATGCAATACAATGCATGTCTCATACGAGACAAATGACCGTAACACAATGTTAGAGGCATGCTCCATCCCCAATATGCAAGAGACGAAACAACAGCACACTCTATGCAAGATAATCAACGATGCATATTCAACGCAACGCAACATGCATGTTCTATGCAAACATGGCAATGCATGTCTTATGCAACAATTCAAGATACAAGTTCAATGCAACGTGCAAAAGTAATGCACATTCTATGCAACGACAAAAGCATGTTCGATAAAGACGACTCGAAGGCAGCTTCCGATTTACCTCTCGGAAGAGTTGCAAAATGTTAAAAAGGATACACCTTGTTTGTGTTGATGGGTGATGACCCTCGCGCAGTGCAAACACAATTCTAGGCTTCCGTGGAGGCATTCTGAATCAAACTTTGAGCATACTTTGCACTTCTTGGAATCCAAGGACACAAATCAAGGCCAAAGAGGCAGAGGAAGCTTGTGGAAGCCTGCCGACCAATAGGGGAGGCTGCCAGCCATCTGCCGGCCATCAGTGATCACTGCTGGCCACCAATGAAGCAGTGCCGGCCATCGATGTGCCACTGCCGGCCATTGATAGCAGATTTGGACAATTTTGTCCTTTCACCCATGGCACTTTAAGTGCACAACTTTATACCTCATTTCCTCACAACCCTTTGCACGAAATCTTCCTCCCTTGTTCCCTAGGTGCTCCTTTTCTCTAGATCCATGCGTTCTACGCGTTTTCCAATACCCTAAAAACTTTTTCTTCGCTAAAACCCTCATGTTCTCTTCACTTTGCATCGATCAGAATTTGATTTTGACGCTTCTTTCATCATTTCCACTGTTCTAGATTGATTCCCCTCGAGCTTCTCCCAAGGTTAGTACACTTTTCCCGGGTTTTGAATTTTTTTGACTTTTTCTCTCTCCTAAGTTTGACTTTTTCAAAGTTTCACCATTTTCTTCATTTTTTCTCATTTTGCTTCTCTTGCATCTATTTCAGATGGCTGATGATATCCCACATGACGAGGCTATCCTCGCGCTTCCTTCGGTAGAGTTTAAGGCAGACTTCGCGGCCGAGGCCGAGCCTGAGCCTTTACCACCGAGCATACGCCCCTTTGACCCAGCGAGGTATCATCCTGACACTCACATAGTGCCTACAGCGGGAGGCATCAAAGCCTTCACTGACTTCACTGAGGATGTGCCTGCTGACCTTTTACTGAGAGAGCCAGCATCTCATTTGCCGACTATCGCTATAGAGGTACGAACACTGTTTCCCGCAGTATTACCCTTATCTGTTGGCATTTCATGCACTGTCTTGATCTGACTACATAGACTGCCCTGACTGGACTACATACCATACATTACGACTTCATATTCAACTGTACTTTCAACTGTACTTTTAGTACTTTATCAGATTGCATTTTATGCATTACTGCAGAACGGATCCCGCTCTTTCAGAGGCTACAGCATAACAACCGCTCGTGACTGGTACGACGAGCTCCCGGCTAGGGTTCACAACTTTATCGACGAGACAGGCTTCAGTCTGTTCTGCTCCAGTCTGACGTGGGTTGTAGGGAGCCGCCCTCTCTTAGGGCTTTGGTGGAAAGGTGGTGGGACACCACCAACTCCTTCTATTTCTCCACCACGGGGGAGATGACGATGACTCCTTACGACTTCGCCATGATCACCGGCTTAGGCGTAGGGGGTGACCCGATCCCTTTCGACCCTGACATGGGAGTTAAGTGGGAGGCAGCATGGACCGCACTACTTGGGGCACACCCACCGACACTACGGGCAAGCATGGTCTGCTATAACTGGTTCGAGGAGCAATACAGGGGGTCTGAGCGTAAGACACTCGAGGAGGCAGAGCAGTATGCGAAGGGCTTCCTCATGTTCCTTTTCGGTACCACCTAGTTTTCGAACAGGTGGAATACCGTGGGCCTATACTTTCTAAGCGCATTGGTAGTACTCCATCGAGTTCAGCTCTACGACTGGGGCGGAGCCGGCCTCACCACCTTGTATGAATACACGAGCTCGATTTCTCGCATGAGTGGGAGCTTGATCAGCGGCTACTGGCGAGCTTGGGAGGTACGCAGCTTAGTTCTCCCTTTTCACTTTACATTTTCTGCTCAGTATTTCTTACTTTACATTTGTTCAACACATGTACTTTCTGCTTTACATTCTCTGTATCTGCTCATACACTGTGTTGATCACATTTTCCTTGCAGCTGTGGGTGTACACATACTTCCTGGCTCTTGCTCCAGAGCCTGTAGAGGAGACCCCGGTGACAATTTCGTTTTCTCAGGTATACGACGGCCAGCTCCGCTGTAGGACCCGTGAAAACTTCATGCTTTTTTGCGAGTAGTTTTATGTGGTGGCGGCACACGAGGTAACCCAAAAAAAAGTTATTCTGCCTTCAATCAACTTGATACAGCCCTTAATCAATTGACGGTGACTAATCATCTGTTCATTTTCTTATTTTCAGATCACATGGCAGCCGTGGGACACGATACCATCAGGGCTTCGAGCCTAGTATGACACAGTTACGGTCATCACCCACTACCATGTCCTTTTCGAGGGCCCAATCTACCGTGCTTGGTTCTTGGGTGAGCATTTCACATGCCAGACTTTAGGACTTACTGCCCGGTTCGTACCGATGGCACCTCCAGTATCGATGAGAGAGACACACAGACTTTCTGCTGAGGAGGTGATCCAGTTTATGGTAGGACTGGAGGCAGATTACTTCCATGCAGAGGGTGACTAT
The DNA here is from genome assembly GCF_004153795.1 of Camellia sinensis. Taxonomy (NCBI): domain Eukaryota; kingdom Viridiplantae; phylum Streptophyta; class Magnoliopsida; order Ericales; family Theaceae; genus Camellia; species Camellia sinensis. Next base: position 250,592 of record NW_021027098.1, on the reverse strand, counting down.
GCGACCTTCATCCAGACTCATCTGATGCTACCTCTGACCGGCGTTCGTAAAGGTAAGGGAGCTCCAGCTCCGGCTGCGAGAGAGAGAGGCAGAGGGGCCAGAGCGACCAGGTCCCGTGGCAGGAGAGATTCGAGGGAGAGGTAGAGAGTGGCATGGCCAGAGCTGCCCACTACACTGACTTCCTGGGGACGTTCTAGAGAGACCTATCAGATTCCCATTGAGCTTGCACCTGCCGGTCACGAGCTTGTCAGAGTTCGAGGCCCTATCCCGGTATGTTCCATACTTTATATTTTGCACATTCAATTCATTTCGATTATGCTTTGCAGACCACTGATCATCTCAACACATTTACAGGCATCTATAGAGTACACTGGGCAGGCTCTCGAGCTAGTGGCTTCTCTGATGGGGATGGTTTAGACGAGCAAGAACCTGCTTAGCCTTTACAGGATTCCGGTAAGTTTCTTCAGTTTGCACTTCATGCCATGAAAGTCTCTGCCAACGCATTAGCATTTCAACTGTTCCACACTACACTGATATGATTCATTGCATCAAAACACTGCATAGATACACTGCTCCCATACACTGTATCAATACGTTACATCTGATATACATCATCTGATAATATATTCTGACAAACTGCCCTTTTTAGATCCCTTTCCAGACCCCAGCTCCACTGGATGCCCCAGCAAGAGCCACAACAGGACCTTCAGTTCCTCCCCTAGCAGCAGAGATGAGAGGGAGATAGGCTCAGACACGCAGCCGAGGTATAGCTAGAGGCATCCGCAGTGAGAGTGGCCCTTCGGAGCCCATTTTGGGCGATGATGATGACAAGACGAGCGAGGAGGCTGAGGCAGCGAGTCCACAGTTAGAGTCATCTGAGGGTGGAGATGACGACGTTGGCTCAGATTCTGCCAGTAGAAAGCCTGGAGAGGCTGAGGAGGGTTCCAGTTCGAGCTCTAATCCAGCTTCAGACAACAGTGCTGATGGCGATAGTGCTCCAGAGTCCACTCCGCGGAGGAAGAGGACGACGAGGGCTTCTTGAGCTTGAGGCGACTAGCGCCGATTTAGATGCCTTTTTGCTTTGTTTTCTTTTCGCTAGTAGTGTTAGCACATTGTACAGCCTTAGGCAGTTTTATTTTCTTAAAACTTGTACTCTTTGCAAAAAGTAACCATGATGGAATGAAAACAACTTTTGCGTAAAAAGTTTTGCATTTTGTATTCTAAGCATCGCATAACATCACACAACATGAAAATGAGATTAATCTTTTCAAAACTGCACATTCAAATTGCATTGTCTTAATCAGGTAGTGAACCAACTAACAACTGAGAAAAGAAAACAACTCGACAAACAACACATGGCCTTGACAGGCTAATCAATGTAAATACAACTCGATAAGCAAATTGCAACAACTTGATAAATAAAACGAAGACGATTACAACTCGATAAACAAAACGAAGACTATTACATCTTAAACAAAACACACTCAAGTCCAAAAAGACCAAAACAAGACCTTAAAAAGGTACAAATAACCAGAATACAACTGCTAAAACAACTAAATCTTCACAAAGGAGGTCAGTAAGCCTGAAGGGAGGCTGCCGGCCATGGAGGATGGGCTGCCGGCCATCACTTCCTTCTGCCAGCCATTGATGAGCTCTTGCCGGCCATCGATGAGCAGAACCTCCGAAACGTTGACACCTGGCCTCCACTCACTGCCTTATCTTCTATAAAAGGCTCCAGCTTCAAGATTTCTCATTTCAGCTCTATTTTTGCCCCAAATGGAGCCATTCTTTGCCAAAAAACTCTCAAATTGGATTGCAACTTTAGATGGCTCGAAAAAGTTAAATTTCTGGGATTTCGGGATAAATGCACTATTCCCGCTAAGCCGCCCTCTGTTGTGTTTTCCATTTCTCCACGCCGCGGCTAGATGTTGGAACCCAGTTACGCATGTTTTCAGCTTTGGCAGACATGAGATATGTCCTACAATCGAAGAATTCCAAGCTTTGATGGAATTGCAACGTGACGAGGAAATCTTGCCCCAGTCCCGTTTTGGCCATATCCAGGCTTTAGGAAGGATGTGTGGGCTTACTTTGCATGATGCTCGGTCCCTGGTTCACAACGGGGAGTTGAATATTCCAAACTTGATTCATCAGTTTTCTGATGCCAGTGACCGCGACGACCTTATTTGGCAAAGTTTTCGGCAGCATGCCCTTTGCTTGTGTATGTTGGCCCATTTCCTGCTTGCCCCTAGCTTCGGAGGGTCTAGCATTCGCTTGATAGAAGTTGCCCAAGGTTTGAAGGAGGGCAAGAGCTGCATTGGCTTGACACTGGCCAAGACTTTGATGGGTTTGGATGCTTTCCATCACCGGGAAACAACCAAGTTTGCAGGGAGTCCACTACTCTTGCAGGTAATGTTTCCCACCCTTCTCATATGTGTTTTTCATATCACTCGGCCCTCAGGCTTTATTTTTCTCTCAAAACCCTTTCTCACTTTTCTCTGCACGTACACCTCTCTATTCTTTAATCTCTCTTATTTTTCATCCCTCCCCAGGTATGGCTCATGGAGAAGTTGAAAGTAGTGGATGCTTGCCCTGCATATTCAGTGCGCGGCTATTTCTTTCGCCAACGACTCATTGATTTACCGAATGAGAGGTGGTGGTGCCACTGGATGTGCAACAGGTCTGCTGTTGACATCGCTTGGCGTTGCCCCTAGTTTGATTTGCCTGAGATGAGCTACAACATGTCCCGGCAGCTTGGCATTCAGTTGGTTGGCTTCATGCGCTGCGTCTTCTACTTTCCATTCCGGTTCCGGCGTCAGTTCGGTCACGACCAGACTTGCCCAAAAGAGGGGATAGAATACCTAGCTTCATTTCCGTTCTGAGGCTCACAGCTAGCTCAGTACCCCACTGCATGGAGGATAAGGGAACTTCTAGCCCCCACTCCCAATTTCACTTGCGCCCTTTCTGGCTAATGCATAGCTTGGCTTGATGATGAGGTACAAACTGGGCCTACTTTGGCATCTGAAGCTTCCACACGCTCTGGGAGGGGGTGCAAGAACACTTAACTATGCCCCAAGTTTATTGTTTTAATCTGTACCTTCAAGTTTTCTTTTTGAATGTAATAAAAAGCAACTTCAATTTGTATCGAGAGTCGGAGAACTCTGTGTTGAAATCAATGAAATTGAAGGTGGTGGGTACTGAAAATTTTCTGTTTGGTCCAAAAATGGTCTAAGTTGTAAAAAGATTAATTTGAACAAAATCAACTTTCATTAAAACTTTTCGAAACCATTTTTGATATGGATCAGAACTGGACACACCCGAGATCTATCACTGAGATGCACAACACCGAATCCAATAACTGGAAAGTTGCCCCTTGTCTGAATAACACTGCACTGTAGCTCATAACCGAACTCTTGGATGCAGAAAGAAAGAACAAAGATGACCAAAACCATCACATTGACAAAGTCGATTTGGAAGTGTTTATGGTTGGACTTCAGAATGAAGTTGCCTATGTATCCAGAAGATGGGAATCAAGCCTTACGTAGTTCAGTGAGCGTTTACTCGGGTTTTAAAACTCTCATTTTGTGCTTTAACTTTTGCCAAGGCCGCCCTTTCTGGATTTTCAACCTCGCGAGCTCAATTTTACTTATTTCAAATTTTTTGTGCTCTAACTTTTGCCTAGGTCGCCTTTTCGGGTTTTCGGCCTAGCTAGCCACTCAAGGGTATTATTTCTTCAACTTCTCCATGTTTATAGGTTAGGAGAACTCGAGGCCATCTAAATCCATAAGAATAATAGCTCCGCCTGACCAAATAGACTTGATAATGTAAGGACCAGTCCAATTGGGTCTAAATTTGCCCCTAGGGTCGTGGATGGGAGTTCGGTTGTCTTTGAGCACCAAATCCCCTTCTTTCAGATTCCTGGACTTAACTTTCTTGTTGAAAGCCATGGCAATTCTACGTTGATAACCTTGGATGTGGTACAGTGCTTTCAGCCTTCTTTCGTCGAACGACATAAGTTCCTCAAACCTACTTAGCTGCCAATCTGCTTCCGTTATTTGGCACTCAGCCATCACCCGCGGTGATGGAACCTCAACTTTGATCGGCAGAACAGCCTGCATCCCATAAACCAGAGAATATGGAGTTGCCCCAGTAGATGTTCAGATTGATGTCCTGTAACCCCAAAGAGCAAACGGTAGCTTATATGGCCAGTCCTTGTAGGTTTCCACCATCTTCTGTAGAATGTGCTTGATGTTCTTGTTGGCGGCCTCGACTGCTTCGTTGGTTTGCGGCCTGTACGTGGTTGACTTATAAAAAGCCACATTATGTTTCTCCAACAAGGCGATCACTTCCTTCTTGAAGTGGTAACCATTATCCGAGATGATCTCATTCGGGACCCCATACCGACAGATAATATTATTCCTGATGAACTTGGCTACATGCGACGCTTTTAGCACTGCGTAGGATTGGGTCTCAACCCACTTTGTAAAGTAGTCTATGGCCACCAGGATGTACTCATGCCCATTCGACCCCTTCGGAGTAATTGCCCCAATAACATCAATTCCCCAGACTGAAAATGGCCATGGTGAAGTCATGTTGTACAGCTTCGACGGCGGGATGTTCATGCGATTTGCATGGATCTGGCATTTGTGGCATCGCCGAACAAAACCGATACAATCCTCCTCCATGGTTGACCAGTAGTAACCCTGTCTGAGAATCTTCCGAGCTAGCATGACTCCGCTCATGTGCGATCCGAACTCTCCTCCGTGGATGGCCTCTATCAGGCGCTTCAGCATCAACACACAGTTTATGCATTCTCAAATGGCCCGTTTGTACAATTTTCCCCCACAAATGATGAACTGAGCAGCCATACGCCATATCGCCCTCTTGTCTTTGGCATTTGCCCCTGGTGGATAAGCCTCATTTTCTAAGAAGTTCTAGACATCAAAGTACCCAGGGTTCTGATCTTGTGCTTCATCTATGGCAGTAAACAATTCGTAGGTCGGCACACACCTGTGTTCGATAATGATTGGACGCATCCGGACTCCCAAAGGGTTGATAAAATGTCAGCAAACCTGTTGCTCTCTCTTAACAGATGCATGAAGGTTAACTTCTCAAACCTGGGAATTAGAACGTCCAAGGTTTGGTGATAGATTTTCATCCTTTCTTCTTTAACCTTCCAATCTCCTTTCACTTGAGACACAACCAGGTTCAAATCCCCAATGACGTCCAACCATTTTGTCCCTAGTTCCAGGGCGGCCTCCAAGCTAGCGATACATGCTTTATACTTTGCTTCGTTGTTTGATACCTTGAACCAGAGTTTGAAAGATAAGGGTATGTGGGAATTGTCGGGCGCTATCAACAACACCCCTATCCCATACCCGTACTGGTTAGATGCTCCATCAAAGTACATAGTCCAAATCTCTTCTTCAACCTGCAGAATGGCCTCATCTGGGAACAGATACCCTACTGCTTCGTCTCCCTCCACTAGGTGATCGGCTAGGAACTCAAATCAAATTCGGAGAGAAGAAGCAACCAATGAGCTAGCCTACCCGTAAACGCTAGTTTCTCGAAAAGATATTTGATGCGATCTAATCTCGAAACCAGTATTACAAAGTGAGCTAACAGGCAGTGCCTCAACTTCCTAATAGCCCATACCAAGGCCAAACAAGCCTTCTCAAGCAGAGTGTAACGAGTCTCATATTCCAGCATCTTCTTACTCAGGTAATAGATAGTCTTCTCCACTTTATCCTCAGATTCTTGTGCAAGCATGCAGCTCATTGTCATGTCGGTTACTGATAAATACAATATCAACGGTTTCACCGGCTCTGGCGGTGACAACACGGGTGGGTTCTTTAGATACTGCTTGATCTGCTCAAAAGCAACTTGGCATTGGTCATCCCATTGGAATTTCCTTCCTTTCTTCAGGAGACCAAACAGTGGTTCACAAGTCAAGGTTAATTTTGCAATAAACCGTCTTATGAATTGCACTTTACCCAGAAAGCTGCGCACCTCCTTTTCAGTCCTTGGTGGTGGCATTTCTAAGATAGCCTTAATCTTGGAAGGATCGACCTCAATGCCCCTTTGTGTAATCAAGAACACCAGCATTTTCCATGCTGTGACACCAAAAGTACATTTCTGAGGATTCAGTCACAACCGATACTCTCTGATCTAAAATTTGTTCAAGGCGGTGTAGTGGCCCTCTCTTTCCTTGGACTTGACAATCATGTCGTCCACATACACCTCAACCTCTTTGTGGATCATATCATGCAAGGTCGTAGTTGCAGCCCGTTGATAAGTAGCCCCAACATTCTTCAAACCAAACGGCATCACCCTATAGCAGTAGGTTCTTTACGGAGTGGTGAAGGCAGTCTTCTCCCTATCCTCGGGTGCCATCAAGATCTGGCTGTACTCGGAAAACCCATCCATAAACGAAAGCAGTGCATGCCCAGCGGTGAAGTCCACCAATTCGTTGATGTGCGGTAAAGGAAAGTGGTCCTTCGAATTGGCTTTGTTCAGATCCCTAAAATCCACACACCTGAATTTTGTCATCTTTCTTCGGCACCGGAACAATGTTGGCCAACCAAGTAGGATACTCAGATATTAACAAGAACCCTGCATCTATCTTTTTGGTGACCTCTTCTTTGATTTTTAGAGCACAATTTGGACGTATTCTTCAAAGCTTCTGCTTAACGGGTTGGGCCTCAAGGTTAAGAGGGATCTGGTGCTGTACAATCTCAGGATCGATTCCAGGCATGTCTTCGTAGGACCACGCAAAAACATCTTTGAATTCTTTTAATAAAGCGACTAAGCGCTCGCTTTCCTCCAAAGACAACGTGGACCCGATCTGGACCAGATGCGGATCTTTCTTAGTACCAACATTAATTGAAGTGATTTCAACAACCAAAGGTTTTACAAACCTCTCCGTCTCTTGATCAATCAAATGTTTCAAAACCGGAGGAATTTCTTCCTCGTCGCTTTTATCAAACTTTTGAAAGTCTTGATTAATGCAATAAATGAGCGGCACAGAAAAGTACTCAAAAGAAGCAGTGGTACCATTCTCATTCACATCTTCCAGATTATCCAATTCTTTGGTTACAACCGACTCAAAAGAAAATGAAAAAGACGACCTGGACAAGACAACGGCATCCGGGTTATCACCCCTAGGAATACCGAACTCTAACTTAGAAGAACTAGAATCTGACTCCGACTCCACAGACTCTGTGGAATCAGATTCTGGTTCACTACCTAACCCAGAACAACTAGACAAAAAGCCTTCCTTGTACTGCCAAACGAGGGAGGGTGCGATGGATGCGTCCAGAATGCCAGAAAAAGGGCCCACAGCCATTTGATCCCCAATCATGGAAACAGAGAAGTCGTCTCCTAAGCTCCCTAATGTGATCTGAGGATCCAAGAGGAGACAAGCCAGCGCTGCTCCTATCTCGAGTTCTGTGCCATCGGACTCATCCTCTTTGCACTGCTCAGCCACAGCTGGTAGGTCAGTCTGCTCTTCTGCAACTTCATCCCCTTGCAACTGTAAGTCAAAAAAGATCTCGAAGCCGAGCGAGTGCCGCTTCTCAGAATTCAACCATGGCTCTGGAAAACTACAAAATGGGAAATCTTCCCCCTCCCGAACAAAGCGTCCGTTCAGGGTTGCTTGAATAGGTCTATGCACCAACTCATAGTGCTTCCTAGCTTGTTTAGCCATGGCTCTTCCTGCCATCTCCTTTCCCTTTCTTACGCAATCCTTTTTGGTAGGCGTGTAACCTAGACCAAAGGTATTAGGGTTGTGTGGCACTTTGGCCAATGCAGCGATGCCCTCCCGGCCACTCATTCCTAATCCCATTTCGAGTACATGTTGAAGGTTATTGATGAGGTAAACGGATTGGGCACTAATATACAGTCCCTCATCAATAGCTAGAAGATCTTGCACTACCCGAGCCACGGCCAAGGTGAACCCAGACAGAAAGACATCCTCCTCGCCATGTACAATTTCCAAGATCGGCGTAGTAACCTCCGGTGGTGGATGAATGGAAGAGTTCCCAAAAATAAAAGCTACCCCCTTCCCATGGGGGTACTTCAGCATCTGATGTAGAGTGGAAGAGACTGCTCTCACTTGGTGCAGCCACGGCCATCCAAGGAGTAAATTAAAGGTGGCTGGAACATCTAGGACATGAAAATCGATGTCCTGTTGTGCTGGGCCAACCTGAGTTCTGATTCGCACTGTCCCCATCACTTCCCGACTAGTATTGTCATAAGCCCGAATCACCTGGGCTGTCGGTGTGAAATCTGTTGGCTTCAAATTGATAGCGTACACCGTACGCGACGGACACACATTAACCAAGACAACTGGTATCCATTTCTCTTTACACTCCACAGAGATGTATAACGACTTATTGTGTTCAGAGCCCTCAGGCGTCAATTCTCTATTTGTGAAAGTCAAAGTCGGTGAAGCGCCACCCGGGAACACCAGTCCCACTAACTGCTCAGGGGTTGTGTCAATAGAAAGCTTGGCCTTGTCCATTGCTAATAGGACGGCCTGTCTATGCACCCGTGAGGCCATAAACAATCCCCAAATGGAGATATCCACCTAGATTTTGTTCAGCTGCTTCAGTACAGCTTCCTCCTCTAGCAATTTCTCTTTCTATTTCTCTGCTTCCTTATCTTTCCCTGATGCCTTTGGCTGATCCAGATGTGGGGGCTTAAAGTACCGCCCACTCCGAGTCATGTGGTCTACTTCTTCGATATAACATGTATCATCCGATTGATTCTGCCCTCAGTCCTCGTCAGTATGGGCAAGACGCAAATCATCGTCATCACACCACATTCCCTCGGCAATCGGCAAACAACTGTCTAGTTTCGTTGTATTTGTTCCCGTGTTCACAATGCATTTTGTCCCCACAGGGGCCTTGCCTTTTTTAGCCCTCTGATCAGTCTCAGTTCTCTCCTGTTCGAACCGCTTCAGCACGGCCTCCTGTTCTGTATCAGCTATACAAATGCTGCTCAATTCCAGAGCGAAATTTTCAGTACCGGTGCTCTCCGGCAGCTCTCTCTTGTCATCGACCGTTTCGGCCGTTGTAGATGTTCCCATCTCTGACTGTTCCTGTTTTAGTTGAGACCCCTCATCAATATCCAGCTCATCACTAAGCCACCCTGTGTTATCTGTTGATCCATTTAGGTGAAACCAATTGATGTGCACATCTGTCATGACCTGAACCCGCCTCTATGGGTTAAGGACATAACCGGCCAGTAATCCAGAGATTACCTACGGCCTCAAACCTTAACAGACATAACCCATCAGAGTAAAGGGGCCAAACAGAAGCAAAATTTTAAAACTTTGTCCATAGAGCCATGCTTATATGCACTCAAAACAAACCATGCACATATACGTTAATAACCCACAACAAGTACAGTATCACAAAATCTTTTACAGACAGGATCATCCAAACTGAGTCAACCCATATCAAAACTATATACAGATGTACACAAATGTCCTTGCCAACAAGACAAAATATAAATACATAACAAAATGGCAAAGATGGGTCTCATACGTGAGACACAAGACTGACTCTCCAAAACTCATGTTGTTCCTGGCAGACTTCACTGCGGCTAGGTTTGGACTACCCTCGGCTCACCTACAAACACATGAATGAGCGTGAGCGATAGCCCAGTGAATAATATCGAATACATAAGTTACATAAGCAATATGAAGAACAACATGCTCCGAACGGCCTTGGGCCCAATGCATATTTCTGCTTAACATATATACACTTATACAAAATTCAGATCAAATGATTGTAGTTCCAAACATACTGGCCTTTGGCCCAATCAGATTTCCATTCATGTCAAAACGGCCTTTGGCCCATTCATTTACATCAAAACGGCCTTCAGCCCATACATTCGTGTCAAAATGACCTTAGGTCCATTCATTTATGTCAAAACGGCGTTCGGCCCATACATTCGTGTCAAAACGACCTTAGGTCCATTCATTTATGTCAAAACGGCCTTCGGCCCATACATTTATGTCAAAACGACCTTAAGTCCATTCATTTATGTCAAAACGGCCTTCGGCCCATACATTCATGTCAAAACGACCTTCGGTCCATTCATTTCTATCAAAACGACCTTCGGTCCATTCATTTCTATCAAAACGACCTTTGGTCCACAATCCCAATTAGCAACTCATAAATCTTATACGGGAAATAACAATTGGACATTGACAAGCTTTCAAATATCGATATTACTCACAGTGATCAACTTGTGGATTTGCGCTGGAGCTTGACCCTACACATTTCATGAACACAAGAGGGTCACTAACAGTTCAATCCGTTCTTTGATTCACATATTCCTCTTTAGACTTTATTCTTATCTCATTAACTCATTTACAATGCTTAGCATATGCCTAAAAGTGCTTACAAGTGAAAGAGAACGGAAAACGAAACATAGAACGAGCATACAAAATTTCAGAGAACAGGGTCCCCACTCGAGCGTCAACTTCCCCGCTCGAGCGGACCCTTAAGGCCTGCAAAAGTACTGGTTGCATGAAAAATACGCTCGAGCGTGGGATAGAGCGGTCGAGCGGAAGGCCTGTCTACAAAAGCTCCCCACTCGAGCGTGAGATATCCCGCTCGAGCGGACATAAAAAATTTGGGTTTTCCAGATTGAGTTCTTGAGCTCCAATTTGAATTTCAACCAACAAAACATGCATGTTATGGCTCAAATCTCAAATATAGTTATGCTAACATGCCATAAACACCAAAACACATTACAATGGAGCCCAATTCACAATTAATTCACATGCATGCCCCAATCTCCCATCAACTCATTCTAATACAAACAAAATCATACATTCAAAGCTCATATCTTAATTATTCAAACATGCATGCTAACCTTGATTTCATTTCCATCCCAAACAATGCAAATGGTGTTCATTCTCATGAAACACAACAAAAGCATGCTTGCATGTAAGATTTAACACCTTTATTTCCATGTTCAACTCAATACATGCTAGATTATGCATTTCCACAACAATCATATACATGCATGCCTTCATTGACCTTCAATTGAACACAAGCAACTCAATTCCCTTACATTCAAACTTATTCATGCTCTTGATCATCTATTAAACTTGAATTCACAAGATGATGACTATAAATGCATGAATCACTCACCAAGGAGCTCTAATCTTCCCAATTTGGCAATACTTGAGGTTAATCTCCAAAAGGTCCATGTCTTGAACCACAAATGCAATATTCTCTCCTCTCTCTCTCTAACAACCGGCTCTCTCTCAATCTCAATTGTATAACTCAGATTTTGAGTTCAATAAAGTTAAAGGAGAGTGTAGTGCTAACATACAACAAGCCCCATTAACATATTATATTAATATAAAATAATTGGGCACTCAATTCATCAATTTAATCAGTTTAATCTGACCCAAATAAATTTTCAATTAAATTTCATCGTAGGCTCTAAAAATTATGCTAAACACAATGGTGTAATCAATTTCGGCTTCTGTGGCCGATAAGGCCCTCAATTTAATTTCCAAAGCAGATTATTCAAACAGATATTCCTACGGTGAATAGATAAAACTTCAAAATCACATATATTCATATAATGGCACATAAAATCATGCTAAACACATAATCATACTCAAATTAAGGACCAATTAGCATACTACGGGACAGGGGTATCACAACATCCCCCGGATCCTGTTCATCAAAGAACTATAGATTCGCGATATCCTCCTCAAGCTAAGCCAAATCATCCAGCCCCTGGCTTGGCCCGTCCTCCCGGACTACATTTACCTCTATCTCCTTCGGCAATTCCACCCTCGGCTTGGCCTAATCAGTTGGCGCAATAAAGCGACAAGGGTTGTATGCTTCCTCAATCAAGCTTGCAGAGCCCTCAAGCATGCCCTCTTCTGTCATAGCCATCACTACGGGTTTGGGTTGGGATAGTGACGTGCTCATCATGCACAAGTCTGTGCTTTCTGGGATGAACAACGTCAGCTTAGGCAGGTGGGAGGGAGTGATGTATATGCTGGGGTCGTATGGGACGGCCATTGTTTGGATCAGGTTTACTTGCTTGGGTGGAGGAGGGGATTGATTATGTGGTGGGAGAGGGTCTATAGTGACGTTTGGCTTCTCAGGAGGTGCTATTTCTTTGTTGTCAATGAGATCCTGAATCTCATCACGTAATATGAAGCACTGGTCGGTATCATGCCCGTGTTGCTGATGGAAGGCACAATACTTAGCCAGGTTGTGTGTATGAGGGACGGAATTTGGCAATGGGCGTGGTTCCAGGGGCTTCAGATGCCCTTTCTAATTAAGACCCTCAAGGCCACAAACAGAGACATATAAAGTAGGATGAAAACCCTCTGGCCTCGGGGTGGGTACTTTGCAGGTGGTGGGGTAGCTCCAGATGTGCCGCTAAAGGGTGTGGCTGTTTTTGGTGTGGGGGTGACCATACCAATGTTAGAGGTCTTCGCAGCTACATTGCTACTCGTAGCTACATTCAAACTACGTGTAAAGGCCCTCTTGGGCTGCTCTTTCTCTTGGTCAATCACACCCTGTTTCATAGTATCTTCTATCTATTCCCCAATCTCATGAAGATCAGCAAATGTAGGGAGGGGTAAGACAATCATCCTCTACATCAGCTTCGGCTGCAGATTACGAACGACCATCCTTATTTGGTCCTTCTCGGCTGGCCTAGTGGTCATCATGGAGGCCTTGGCCCTCCATCGAGTGACAAAGTCAGAGAAGCCTTCCTTCGGCTCTCATCTAGTTGCCTCGAGATCACGAGTTGTGACCTCGATTTGAGTGTTATAAGAATTTTGGGCAACAAAGGCCTCTGCCATCTCTTCCCAACTTCACTTCACGGAATCCTCCAGTTTAGCATACCAGATGGCTGCAATACCCGACAGGGTCTGACCAAAGAGGGATAATTTATGGAGTCTAGTCAGGCCCATCGGCCATAAAATATCTGAAAAGCGCCTCAAATGGACCATGGGATTGCTTGAACCATTGAAGCAGTCTATGTACGACATTTTAAATCTGTCTGGCAATGTCACCGCCGAATCTGTGTCGTCATCTTCTATATCTGGGATCGAGTTGACTCCCTGAGCTTGCTTGAATAGCTTCTCGAGCTTGCTTACTTTCAAGGTTGTAGGATCGACCTCAGACTCGAATGGTGTATTTATTAGGTAGGCCGGGGCTTTGGAAGTTTGTGGTGGGACTGGCCCTGCTGGAATGTCCGTATTCTCCTAGACATTAGCTGTATCCCGGGGTATTAGAACCCTAGGTGGGGCTGGGTGTGAAGCAGAAGTTGCTGCTTGTTGTGGTTGTTGATGCTGTTGCTTTTGAAGCCTAGCAATTGCCTCAGCTTGCTGGGCTACAACCTCTGTTTGACGAGCGGTAACCTCCGCTTGGCGAGCAGCATCCCGCTGCATAGCCTCGATAGTTTGCTAGGGTGGGCACATCGTATCCTCCATACTGACTGAGGAGAGCTGATCTTTCTGACCCAGTGTGTACTTTGTTTTTGAGGTAGAAATGGAAAACTGGACTCTACTGGGTATAGGTGACTGACGAACCAGTGAATTATGCCAAACTCTTCTTTGTCTTGTAATCGGGGGGAGCGAAGAAAACACTAGTTGTCCTCTCACAAGATCCCCAGATCGATAAAGCCTTCTTACTCTGGTCCAGAGTGCTTGGGGGGAAGCTGCCTCGTCAGAAGCAATGGTGAAATGCTATCTTGCGAAAAGAAAAATAAAGCAAAAAAAGAAATAACAATCAGCAAACGCACAGCACCTCGGCTTAGATGGAGATAGCACACAGTTGAAATCATAAGCTAGGCAACCTGTACTCAAACACTAATTTCTATCCCCAAATTTTCGGCCTCAAAACTGATATCCCCCAAACTGATACCTAGACTTGCAACTGATACATACATTCCTATAGAGACACACCCTAACAGCACATATCAAGCAACTGAGAGCCAAAACACCCCTATAGTAGGGTAGGGTTTCCCTGTCCTAGTTTCGTCAGGAACGAGGGGTTCACTACGCACGCATGCGGTTTCAAACAATCTTGCATTCGGGAAAGCAACCTGTCCTAGTTTGGAACAGTCTCTATGGCTTTCGATATGCAACTAGGTGAAATGGTCAAAAAGGGTGCCTCAGCAAGACCACCTAATATACCTTTTGCACCTAACACCGAGAAGTGAAAGGAGGATCAAACGGTACAGCGGTAGTCCAGATCCGAGGTTTGTTTTCCCATCGTGGCAGAGCCTGCAACCGGTCAGTCTTATGGCACGCTTTTCCAAGTAGGCCTCCGACAAACTGTTCAGGAATAGCAGATGGAAAACACTGTGACTTAGGCGCACCGATGCAAATACAATACAAAGAAACACATAAATGTAAATAAAACAACGTATCATGAGTTCGAGTCAAGTTCTCTAAGTCTCCAGCAGAGTCGCCAGGAACTGTAGACTTGACTTTCTTCACGTGCCCCCCTTTTGGAGAGGCGCGAATTGGTCCCTACAGTTCGGACTCCTGTCACGGTTCTAAATCTAATCTCACAAAGTGCAATGTGAGACTGACAAATACCAAAGAGTCCAATCAGGCAAATCATTTTGGAAAATCAAATTTTAAATCAAATAATGCCAAAACTGGACTGCTTTGCCAGATTACAGATTCGCCACCTAAATATTTTATTTTTGGGAAATTTAGAAAACCCTGACTCGTGCCAAAGGCCACGTGTCCGTCATCGCCAAAGTTGCCTCAGCTCAGGAACTTGGGTACGAGAGGGGAAGGTCCTAAAATGAGAACCCCTGCTCGCCTGATCAAAGGATCGGCCTCTACTAACATGATATGATATTTTATAAACCTCATGTGTTCTTATCCGGTTATTGGCTAACTTTACTATGTGGCACAAACATACAAGTATAGACTAAGTCGCGAGAATTGGAACAAAACAACTCATGTTTGTTTTCGAAAATGGTTTGAAAATGCCACCCTCAAGTGGGCTAAAGCGCAGATTTGCCACCCTCAAGTAGGCTTAAAACATGATGATTTGCCACTTCGCAAAGTGGGCTTAAAACTCATATTTGTTGAATTATCCCAATTCAAGCAACCAAGCCTTCATCCACAGGCATTCATGTAGTTTAAGCATTTTAAGCAAATAGCCTCATGGCAAGCATGTGGTCATGGCGATACTCATACTCATGCAAGTATGCTAAAGCATAAAACTTACAGTGTACTCCAAGCCAAAACAAAAGCTAGTTAGAAACAATGCATGCTCCTAACTATGTTACATGCCTAAT
Source organism: Camellia sinensis (assembly GCF_004153795.1). Lineage (NCBI taxonomy): Eukaryota > Viridiplantae > Streptophyta > Magnoliopsida > Ericales > Theaceae > Camellia > Camellia sinensis. The sequence goes on along the minus strand of NW_021027098.1, from coordinate 235,280 downwards.
GCAACACATGCAATAATGCAATTAATAAGCTCGACTACTAATATGGCATATGATTCGATTTTATAACATGCTTTGAAACACGTATTCAAATAAGTATTGAAATACAATGCAGTTTGAATGATGCGCCGAGCCTCGGTGCATGCAATACAAATGAAAGATGCAAATATGCAAGCATAAGGTATGCTAATTGAAAATGTCTCTAATTTAACCATCGAAAGCAGTTAAGTAAAAAGGAGAAAGACGTGGGGTTGAAAGACATGCACACATACACGCACCCTTATTACAACATTGCGCCCTCGTAAAGGAGGGGCTGAATAAGTAAACTAAGCTAATCTAAGCTAAGCTAACTAACTAATCTAATTAAACTAATTAGACAAATCATTACAAACCAATCGAATAACTAGTAAACTACATACTAATTATTACAATACTTCAACTAATTAAGAAGCAAATTAATTAAAACAACCAACTAAGCAGGCAAGGTATTTAAACTAGGGTTGCTCCAAGAACTTTTTGCTCCACCTTACCAATTCACTACAGAGGAATGCACCAGTGGCCTGCCGGCCATGGAAGCATACTGCCAGCCACCTGTCGGCCAAGGATGAAGCCTTGCCAGCCACTGATGAGGCACTGCCGGCCACTGGTGTGCTGAATCACCATTCTGCAACAGAGCTCAAACAGAGGAAAATTGAGGGTCTCCCAAGGGTATATTTGTACTATGCCATTCCTTATCATCTCAAAATATCAAAGGAGTTGCACTATTGGATCCAAAACCATCAATCAAGCATTTTTAATGCATGATGGCCAAAGATCCAACTTGTACACATTCAATAAATGCACAAAAACAAGACTCTAGAGACCACCACCCTATCACACATGATCAAGGGTGATGGAGACAAAAGAGGTTGGCTCATTTCATCACTTTGAGTATGAAATGGGCCAATCTACCTTGTGCTCAATATAACGTCCGATTGAACACAATGCAATGCTTATCTTGGTCATGTTTTACTTGTCCAATTCTTGTTTACTCATTTTAGCATTACCAAGCCATTCTTTAATCAATTTGTCCAAGATGAGTGTCCTCTAATGAGAGAGGGGTCAACCAAATGATGGCTTAAGACATGAGAGAGTCATGCCTTTGACTAGTAGAAACCCTCAAAAGAGGATTAAATCCGTTGAGCACAAGCCTCAATCTCATGCTTAAACACAACTTTAAGACTAACCAACCCTGAAAACAAATGAAAAAATGAAGAAATGAGGGAGGTTGCAGAATTTCAGTGCTAAAATGGCATGCTAAAGACACTAGATCATGCAAGCAAGGCATGCAAGACATGTTCAAAAGCCATAATCATCAAGACTATTGAAGAGCACTACACTAGAGGCATGCAATATCTAGTACAAATGACCAAACTAGCTCTGGACAGAGTTTAAACATGTCAAAATAGAGGCTAAAACATGCTAAGATGGTAGCATGAAAAGCAAGAAAAACATGCTCGTGTATCGGCTCATAAACAAGGCTCAAAGCACAACTCTCAAAAGCGAAAAAAGAGTGGAATATGTGAGAGTGTTACAAACTTATATGCACTGAAATCACATGCTAAATGATGCCAAAACATGCAATCATCACATGCACAACATGTTAGAGGCCTTAACTCACAAAGCTAGTGAAGCCATTTACACTACAACCATGCATAACAAGTCTTATATGACAAAGACCACTCAAAATAGAGTTAAAGCATGCTAAATCTGTAGCAAAAACATGTTTAGATCAAACTAACACAAGCTAGAATGATAGTCTAAATCATCAAGTATGCTAGGCTAGTAAGCATGATTGCACTACAAGTACAAAAAGCAAGAAAGAAGTGTTCCAACCAACCAAAAATAGAGTTGAACCATGTCAAAACAAATCCAAAAACATGCTTGAACTAAGCTACAAAAGGGTAGAAAAGCATGCTCAAATATTAGGCCATCTACACACACAAACAAGATACAAGGATGGGAGGCCACCCCCTCCTATTTTGGACCTCAAAACAAAATTTTTGCCACTAAAATTCCTCTGGAATTCAGTGGTTAAAAGGGCAAGAAAAGGGTATTTCAAAAGCTTTGAAAGATGGCTCAAAAGGCTTTTCAAGCCAAAGAGCAAAGGGAGGAAACCGCCCCCTAACTAATCAACGCTTAAACCTCCATTTTAAAACCTTAAAAAATAGAGTTTTTTAGAGGTTAAAACCAGCTTCAAAGTAGCATACAAAGGTGGCCAAACAATCAATTAAAACAAAGCTTAAAAGAGTTAAGTTCTTACCCTTGAAGCACAGCAACAAAACAACAAGAACTCTGAGCTAAAACCACTCTAAAAAGCTCAAACAAGGCCTCCAAGAACCTCAGCTCCAAGGTGAAGGTGTTTGGTCAAGGGGTTGTATGCAAAAGTGTAGAGAATTCCCACTTTCAAGCGTAAAATAGGGAGAGAGAGAGAGAGAGAGAGAGAGAGAGTTCTAGAGGGAGAGAGAGGGGAAATGTTGCTCACCAAAACTTTGTAACCCTTTGCATGCAAGAAGATGACCTCTATATATAGAAGATACAAAGGCCCTTCAAAGAAATCCAACCATCCATGTACAAGAAGATGGGTCAATTTGTGCAAACAACTATCAAAAATATCTACAAAATAACTATTGATGCACTGGTGGCCGACCGACTATCAGTGATGGCCGGCAGGGCCTCATTGATGGCCGGCATGGCACATTAATGGCCGACAAGCCAAAGCCCATGGCCGATAGCCCTCAATGATGGCCGGCAGGCCATCAAGAACATCACTCTACAAAGACCAACACATGGTCCAAATATGAGACAGAATGGAAATAGGGTTTGGAAAGATCAAACTTGGAGCGTTTCATCACGGAATTCGAGTACTCGACGAGCAATCAAACTTGTCGCTGGATGTACCTGCAAGTACATCCAAGTATTGAGGTTGGTCAAAAATGGGGTGTCTACACCTCTCTTTCAGAATATTTTTGAAAAAGGTTTCTACGATGCTCCGAGGTTCGCATTTCGTTAAATGTTGCGCTTTTCGGTAAACTGAGCAAGGAAAAAGTGGAAATGAATGAAAGAGAGGTGAAATCTTTGAAAAAAAACTTTACAACATCTTTTTTAGAGGCTTGGAGTTGAAGAAAATTGGAGAGGAGGGAAGAAACCACGTCGGAGAAGAAGTTGGGCATGAATCCGGTTAGGACTGAAACTATGCAGTCTTCACTAAAAGAGGCATCTCTTTTTGTACACTTAGAATTTTGATGTGAGGCTATCACCATTGGAAACAAGACTTTCGGGGCTTCAATTTAGGCTCAAGAATGACCTGCAAAGGAGTCCATATGAAGGAGATATGCCTGTTTGAAGTCGAGCCAAAAACCAGTTTTTGCTTGTCGGCGACCAGTGGAGCTTGTCGGCCATGTGTCGGCCAGAAGTGCATTTTGTCGACCACCAGTGATAGACGAAGTCCACCAGTGATGTCTGTCAGCCACCAATGATGGCCGGTCGGCCACAGGTGTCCAGAAAGCTCAGATTTTGCAGATATTTTCTTCCACCTGTTTGCACAATGTTCTAGTTGTCTGTTTTCAAATATTTTCGACCAAGGCTCATATATTTCTATATATAGAGGCCATGCTCTATTATTTTGAAGGTTGGAAAAATCTTGGGAGCCTCTCTACCTAAAATCCTCTCTCTCTAGATTTCTCTCTCTCTAGACTTCTCTCTCTCTTGAGCTTTTGTGCTTAGAAGCTTGCATACTTCAAACTTTAAGGTTGCTTAAAGCTCTATTGGAACTCCTTAAGGTGGTTTTGACTTGTATTTGTGCCTAAAAGTATGCTTGGCTTTAAGAGAAAAAAAAAAAGAAATTTGGGGCAAGGGTAGCCGACCGGCCACCAGCAGTGGCCGACCGGCCATCAATGAAGAAGGTTTGTCTATGTGCCCCTGAAGGGGATTAGAAGTGTTCTGGGAGTTGGCACAATTTTCAGTGGTCAAAAATGTGCAAACAGAGGTTGCAAAGGCAAGGTGGTGGCATTTTCGGACGGAGAAGCCGAGCATGCATGCATCCCTCCCCCCTCGAGGCCATTTACTTGCTTTGCTTAAATTAGTTAGTTGTAGCTAATTCATTCATACAAGTGTTGTAACTATTTAGTTAATTAATTTGTTGTGTAATTAATTAGCTTAATTTGATTTGTAATATTTAATTAGCTCAGAATAAGTTAGTTAATTTGTTTAAATTGTTGTAATAATTAGTTAACTAGAATAGTCAATTAATTTCAAGTTTTGTAATAATTAGCTTAGCTTAGCTTAGCGTAACTAGTTAGCTTATTTATTCAGACCCTCCTTCGCGAGGGCATAATGTTGTAATAAGCGTGCGTGCGTGTGTGTATGTTTTCCAACCCCACGTCTTTCTCCCTCTTATTTAATCTCTTTCGATGGTTAGATTAGGGACATTTTCAATTAGCATACCTTATGCTTGCATGTTTGCATCCATTCATTTGACTTGCATGCACTGAGGCTCGGCGCATCATTCAAACTGCATTGCAATTTCGATATCTTCTTTGAATACGTGTTTAATCGCATGTTGTTCAAATTGCTCATATGTCATATTAGTAGCCAAGCCTATTAATTGCATTCTTTGCATGTGTTGCATTAGGCATATTGTATAGTTAGGATCATGCATTCTTTCTAACTAGTTTTTGTTTTGGCTTGGAGTACTCAGTGAGTTTTATGCTTTAGGATACTTGCATGAGTGTGATTGCCTTTTTGCCATGTTTCGCATGCTTTCCATGAGGCTATGTGCTTAAATTCTAAAACTGCATGAATGCCCGTGGATGAAGGCTTGTTGTTTGAAATTGGAACAATTCAACGAATGTGTGTTTTAAGCCCACTTTGTTGTGGCAAATCATGTTTTAAGCCCACTATGTTTGGTGGCAAATCCACATTTTTAAGCCCATTTGAGGGTGGCAAATTCAAATAATTTTCGCAAACAAACATGAGTTGAGTTGTTCCAAATCTTGTAATTTTAGTCTATACTTGCTTGTGTGCATCACATAGTAAAGTTCGATTAATAACCGGAATAAGAACACATAAGGTTTATAAAAGAACATATTGTGATTAGTAGAGGCCGATCTTTGATCAGGCGAGCGGGGGTGCTCATTTCAGGACCGTCCCCTCTAATACCCATGTTCACAAGCCAAGGCAACTTTGGTGATGACGGACACATGGCCTTTGGCACGAGTCAGGGTTTCCTAAATGTGATAACCCTGTTTCATTTTGTGCTAATTGGTCCTTAATATGAATATGATTATGTGTTTAATGTGATTTTGTGTGCCATCATGTGAAAATATGTAGTTTTGAATTTCTATCTGTTCACCGTAGCAATATCTGTTCGATTATCTGCTTTGGAAATTAAATTGAAGGCCTTATCGGCCACAGAACCCGAAATTGATTAAAACATAGTGATTAGCGTAATTTTTAGAGCCTACGGTGAAATTTAATTGGAAATTGATTCGGACCAAATTAATTAGATTAAAATGTTGGCATAGTGCTCAAATTATTTAATTATTGGTTATATTGGTTAGTGAACTTATACATGAGAGGCCATATACACTCAAGCTCTCTCTTTAATCAACATTGGCTGATTTAACTCAAAGAAAAGAGGAGAGGGTCGGCTTAGAGAGAGAGAGAGTGTAGGAGATTGAGATTTTGGTCTTGAGGCTTGGAGATTTTGGAAGATTACTCAAGAATTTGCTATAGATTGGAAGAATTGAGCCTCTAGGTAAGTGAATCCATGAGTTTAATGTGTAGTTTTGTTTATTCAAAGTGGATTCATGATCAAGAGTAAGAATTGAAGAGCAATTGAGTTGTTTATGTTGAATTGAAGGTCAATGTATGCATGCAAGTATATAATTGCTATGAAATTGCATAATCTAGCATGTAATGTGTGAATTGTGAAGAATTGAGCATTGAAGTATACATGCAAGCATGGTTTTATTGATTTTCATGTTTATGAACATCATCGGTGCTATTTGAAATAGAAATGAGGCAAAAAATTGACATGCATTCTTGATTATGAAAGATATGAAGCTTGTGTAAAGTTTGAATGTATAAGCCTTGAGTTTACAAAGAAATGTAGATTAATTTGGATGAATTGGACCATGATTTTGAGCAATTGACCTCACCTTGCTTGTATGCTCATATTATATTATGTGTTTGCATGTTTTGGAACCAAATTTATGGGTTTTGAACCTTTGAAGGTCAGATTTGAGCTCAAGAACACATTCTGGAAAACCCAGAGTTCATGGTGTCCGCTCGAGCGGGGAGTAAAATATGAGCTGCTAGCATATTTTTGCAGACATGGCGTCTGCTCGAGCGGGAAAGTTCACGCTCGAGCGGGAAGCCATGTAGAGAGGCCTTCCGCTCGAGCGTCAAAATTCACGCTCGAGCGTAAATTTCACATAACCAGTACTTTTGCAGGCCTCAAGGGTCCGCTCGAGCGGGGACCCTGTTTCTGAAAATTTTGTATGATCGTTCTATGCTTCGTTTTCCATTCTCTTTCACTTGCAAGCACTCTTAGGCATGCATTAAGTATTGTAATTGAGTTAAAGAGATAAGAATGAAGCCTAAAGAGGAATATGAGAGATAAGAATGAAGCCTAAAGAGGAATATGTGAATTAAAGAACGAATTGAATCGTTTGTGACCCATATGTGTTATATGATGTGTAGGGTCAAGCTCCAGGGCAAATCTACATGCCGATCACTGTGAGTAATATCGATATTTTGAAGTTTGTCAATTGTCCAATTGCTTATTTCTTTACAAGTTTGCTAGTTTAAATTATGGACAACCGATTGGCATGAATGGTTGGGCCGAAGGCCGATTGACATGGATAATTGGGCCGAAGGCCGATTGACATGAATGATTGGGCCGAAGGCCAATTGACATGAATGACTGGGCCGAAGGCCGACTGACATAAATGATTGGGCCAAAGGCCGATAGATATAAATGATTAGGCCAAAGGCCGTCTGCTGTAACTGTTTCAATGATTGCTTGTGTATGTTCCTCATTTGATATTATTCACTGGGCATTCGCCCACGCTCATTTATGTACATGTTGGTGAGCCAAGGGACGTCCAAAACCAGCCCCGGTGAAATTGTGAGAAACAGTCGAAGTTTTGAAGAGTCAGCCCAAACGTCACACGCATGAGACCCGTCTTCGCCCTTTTGTTGTCTTGTTTATTTTGTCATGTTGGCGAGGACTTTGTATATACCTGTATATAGTTTTGATGGGTTGACTTAGACTTATATGATCATGTCTGTACAGAACTTATGCTACTGTACTTCTGTTGTGAGTTATTAATGTATATATGTTTAGTTGTTTGGATGTGCCATGTAAGCACAACTCTATTGACAAAGGTTTGAATTGCTTCCGTTTGGCCCCTTTACTCTAATGAGTTTTTCTTTATTTGGTTTGAGGCCGTAGGTAATCTCGTGATTACTGGCCGGTTATGGCCTTAACCCACAGGGGCAGGTTTGGGTCATGACAGAGTGGTATCAGAGCCCGGTTTTAATAACTCACACACTTGTCGAAAAGAGCAATAAGTGTCTAGAAAAGATCTAGGATGCATTCATGTGATAAGTATGAATCTAAAAGCATCGAAAATACGTTTAACGGTTAATGTGAACAACTATGTGTCATAAATTTGTGAATTGCTGCTTTGCAAATTATTTGAATATGTATGCTCTGTAATATATGCATACTTGTGAATCTTTTGTACAAAGTATAATGTAAGTTTAATCAGATGGTGTGAACAAGAGATGATGAGATAGAAGAATCTTCTACTGCCAAACTGGATAGAATGGAAAGACTGATTCAGGAAATGGCAGATACATTGAGGCAACAACAAGAATGACAACAACAGTGGCAGCAACCACATTCTCCACCTCCGCCTCCGGCACCTCTTATGCCAGATAATCAGAATGACGACCGAATCATAACTCTCACCAAAGAGTTCAAGAAAATGAAACCACCACAGTTTCATGGTGGATTAGATCCTTTGAAAGCTGAAGCTTGGGTCCTCGGCATCGAAAAACTATTTGAAGTGTTTCGGTGTTTGGATACACAGAAAGTGCTTCTAGCCACCTTTATGCTAGAAGACGAAGCAAGAAGATGGTGAATGTTAATGCGTGAGAATTACAAAGATGCTGATTGGGCAAAATTTTTGGAAATTTTCTATGACAAGTACTTCCCGCAGTGTGTCCGGGATAGGAAAGTAGCAGAGTTCATGGAACTTAAGCAAGACAGTATGACTGTAGCTGAATATGAGGCCAAATTTACTGAATTGGCCAGGTTTGCACCACACGTGATTGATACAGACTATAAGAAGGCAAGGCATTTTGAAGGTAGGCTTCGAAGCGACATTTTAGAAAGAGTGAATGTTTTGAAGCTGGAAACCTACATTGGGGTGCTAGACAGGGCCATCATATCGGAGGCTAACATAGCTAGACAGGCTAAGCCAACGACAGAATGGAAAGGCAACAAAAGGCAGGGCTTCTTTTCAAAGAAGAAGTTTTCAAAGAAGCAAAATACAGGCTCGTCGAATACTTCCAATTCTTCCCGAGATACAACCCCGTTGTGTACTATTGGTAGTAACAGGCATCGTGGGGTTTGTTACCGTGTGTCATGAGCTTGTTTTAATTGTGGTAAACAGGGGCATATGGCCAGAGATTGCAAACAGAACAGTGAAAAATTCACTGCTCGTTCGACAGCATCAGTCCCAAAACCAGGAAATGCTACGAGATCTGCTCCCGTCGCAGATACCGTGAGACAAGGGAGAGTTTTTGCGCTTGTTCCAGGCGATACCTAGAATGCCAACGCAGTTGTCTCGGGTACCATTTTTACATGTAATCAGGATGCTTTTGTGTTAATTGACTCTGGATCAACACACTCATTTGTAACATGTGCATTTGCATCTAGACAGAATAGACCCTTAGAATTACTGCCATATCTACTATGTGTGTCTGCTCCATCGGGGGAATCTGTATTGTGTGAATCTATATACCGGTTTTGTGATATGCGTGTTGAGGATGCTATCCTATATGTGGATTTGCTGCCCTTGGACTTTAGGCATTTTGATGTAATTTTGGGCATGGATTGGTTTACCAAGTATTGTGCCACCATTGATTGTGTGACAAAACGAGTTGTATTTAAACCACCAGAACATAAAGAGATTGTGTTTGTGGGTAATGGGGTAGTGCCTCTACCTTATTTGATATCTGCAATGAAAGCATGTAAACTGATCAGGAAAGGGTGTCAGGGTTATTTGTGCTATGCGTTGTCCGAACAATCTGTAAATGCTGAATTGAATGATATCCCTATTGTTAGAGAATTTCCAGATGTGTTTCCAAATGAATTACTAGGGGAATTGGTAGATAGGGAGATAGAGTTCACTATTGAGACTGTGCCAGGCACCTAGCCCATTTCTAAAACTCCCTACAGAATGGCTACTACTGAAATGAAAGAACTGAAAAAACAGTTGCAAGACCTACTTGACAAGGGGTTTATCTGACCTAGCACTTCACCTTGGGGTGCACCGGTACTGTTTGTGAAAAAGAAAGATGGAACCCTACGCCTGTGCAACGATTATCGGGAATTGAACAAGGTAACAATAAAGAACAAATATCCCCTATCCCGTATTGACGACTTATTTGACCAGTTGCAGGGATCACAGGTGTTTTCTAAGATTGATTTGAGATCCGGGTATCATCAGCTGAAAGTTAAGGTAGAGGATGTCGAGAAAACCGCGTTCAGAACGAGGTATGGACATTTTGAGTTTCTTGTTATGCCATTTGGAGTGACTAATGCTCTGGCAGCATTTATGGACCTAATGAACCCAATTTTCAAAACCTACCTTGATGAATTTGTTGTGGTTTTTATTGATGATATTTTGATATATTCTAAAGATAGACTTAAACATGAACATCATTTGAGGACTGCCCTACAAATACTTCAGGAAAGGAAATTATTTGCTAAACTAAAGAAATGTGAGTTTTGGTTTGATGAAGTTGTTTTCTTAGGGCATGTGATCAACAAGGAAGGAGTTTCAGTGGACCCACAGAAAATAGAGGCAATTGTGAATTGGCCTACACCGACAAATGTGACGGAAGTTCGCAGTTTCATGGGCTTGGCTGGTTATTACAGAAGGTTTGTGAAAGACTTTTCGAAATTAGCCATGCCTCTTACCCAATTGACACAAAAAGGGCAATCGTTTGAATGGAATGACGAAAGAGAAGTTGCCTTTCATGAACTAAAAACAAGACACTGCACCAATTTTGACACTACCTACAGGTATGAATAATTTTGTAATTTTCAGTGATGCGTCTTATAAAGGTTTGGGTTGTGTGTTAATGCAGAACATAAAGTTTATTGCTTACGCCTCCCGATAGTTGAGGCCACACGAGAAGAATTACCTAACACACGACCTAGAATTGGCCGCAGTTGTTTTTGCTTTGAAAATCTGGCGGCATTATCTGTATGGAGCAAAGTGTGAAGTCTACACGGATCACAAAAGTCTGAAATACTTTTTCACGCAGAAGGAGTTGAATATGCGACAGAGGAGATGGTTGGAACTGATAAAGGATTACGATTTAGAGATTCAGTATCACCCCCGGAAAGCTAACACAGTTGCCGATGCCTTGAGCAAAAAATCAACGAGGAGTATGGCTTGTTCGCTTACTGAACAGAAAGAGATCTTGTAAGACTTTGAGAAGTCTGAACTTCAAGTAGTAATGTGTAAACAGGGCGGATTGATAGCCGCTATTACAGCTGAGCTGGCAATCATTAAAGAAATCAAGCAGAAACAGAAAGAGGACGAATTCCTCAAGAAAGTGATTGATGAATTTGAGACAAGTCCGAAAGCGAAGTTCAGTATTGAAAACGAAGTGTTGAAATTCCGAAACCGAATGTGTGTCCCTGATAACTCGGAACTAAAGAAGAGGATTTTAGATGAAGCCCACAGATCCGTATTTGCTATGCATTCGGGCAATAATAAAATGTTTCAGGATTTGAAACAAACCTATTGGTGGCCCAAGATGAAGAAAGAGATTACAGAATATGTGTCCAAATGTCTTCAGCGTCAGCAAGTTAAAGCTGAACATCAGAAACCAGGCGGTCTACTTCAACCTCTCCCTATTCCTGAATGGAAGTGGGAGCACGTGACTATGGATTTTGTTGTTGGCCTACCTCGGACTCCTCGAGGTATGGATTCTATTTGGGTTGTAGTTGATAGACTGACCAAATCTGCACATTTTCTGCCAGTTAGAACTACATTTAATGCTTATAGACTGGCTACCATTTATGTTGATGAGATTGTCCGTTTACACGGCGTTCCGGTATCTATTGTGTCGGATAGAGATCTGAAATTTGTATCTAGATTGTGGAAGAGTTTGCAGGAAGCTATGGGGACAGAACTAAGATTTAGTACTACATTCCACCCACAGACGGATGGGCAATCAGAATGAACAATACAGACTTTGGAAGATATGCTTCGAATGTGTGCTTTAGATTTTCAGGGGAGTTGGGAAGAGTATTTACCATTTGTAGAATTTTCATACAATAACAGCTTCCACTCCAGCATCGGTATGGCACCATACGAGGCTTTGTATGGTAGAGGGTGTAGGTCACCTATTTGTTGGACAGAAGTCAGGGATAGAGCTTTACCTGGGCCTGAAATTGTGCAAGACACTTCTGAGAAAATAAAGATTATTCGACAAAGACTCAAAACAGCTCAGGACCGACAAAAGAATTATGCAGATGTTCGAAGAAGACCTCTTGAGTATGAGGTCGGTGACCATGTGTTTATTCGTGTGTCCCCAATGAAAGGCCAAGTCAGGTTTGGGAAGAAGGACAAGTTGTCGCCCCGTTACATCGGGCTGTTTTAGATTTTGGAAAGACTTGGTCCAGTTGCCTATAGAGTTGCTTTGCCACCGGGATTCGAACAAATCCATAACGTGTTTCATGTGTCGATGTTGAGGGGTTACCTCCGAGACCCGTTTCATGTGATTGACTATCACCGGATAGCTATTGATGAAAATATGAAATATGCCGAATGGCCGGAACAAATTGTTAACCGGCAAGTGAAACAATTGAGAAGCAAGTCCATCCCAATGGTGAAAGTGGAATGGAAAGAACATTATGGGACGGATGTTACATGGGAAAAAGAGGAGGAAATGCGACTACGCTATCCACATTTGTTTCCCGTCGAAGGTAAATCACGTTTGAGGGACCAAACTTCCTAAAGGGGGGAAGACTGTGATAACCCTGTTTCGTTTTGTGCTAATTGGTCCTTAATATGAATATGATTATGTGTTTAATGTGATTTTGTGTGCCATCATGTGAAAATATGTGGTTTTGAATTTCTATCTGTTCACCGTAGCAATATCTATTCGATTATTTGCTTTGGAAATTAAATTGAAGGCCTTATCGGCCACAGAACCCGAAATTGATTACGCCATAGTGATTAGCATAATTTTTAGAGCCTACGGTGAAATTTAATTGGAAATTGGTTCAGACCAAATTAATTAGATTAAAATGTTGGCATAGTGCTCAAATTATTTAATTATTGGTTATATTGGTTAGTGGACTTATACATGTGAGGCCATATACACTCAAGCTCTCTCTTTAATCAACATTGGCTGATTTAACTCAAAGAAAAGAGGAGAGGGAGGGTCGGCTTAGAGAGAGAGAGTGTAGGAGATTGAGGTTTTCGTCTTGAGGCTTGCAGATTTTGGAAGATTACTCAAGAATTTGCTATAGATTGGAAGAATTGAGCCTCTGGGTAAGTGAATCCATGAGTTTAATGGGTAATTTTGTGTATTCAAAGTGGATTAATGATCAAGAGAAAGAATTGAAGATCAATTGAGTTGTTTGTGTTGAATTGAAGGTCAATGTATGCATGCAAGTATATAATTGCTATGAAATTGCATAATCTAGCATGTAATGTGTGAATTGTGAAGAATTGAGCATTGAAGTATACATGCAACCATGGTTTTATTGATTTTCATGTTTATGAGCATTATTGGTGCTATTTGAAATAGAAATGAGGTCAAAAATTGACATGCATGTTTGATTATGGAAGATATGAAGCTTGTGTAAAGTTTGAATGTATGAGCCTTGAGTTTACAAAGAAATGTAGATTAATTTGGATGAATTGGACCATGATTTTGAGCAATTGACCTCCCCTTGCTTATATGCTCATATTATATAATGTGTTTGCATGTTTTGGAACCAAATTTATGGGTTTTGAACCTTGGAAGGTTGGATTTGAGCTCAAGAACACATTCTGGAAAACCCAGAATTCATGGTGTCCGCTCGAGCGGGAAAGTTCACGCTCGAGCGGGAAGCCATGTAGAGAGGCCTTCCGCTCGAGCGTCAAAATTCACGCTCGAGCATAAATTCCACATAACCAATACTTTTGTAGGCCTCAAGGGTCTGCTCGAGCGGGGAATCCCACGCTCGAGCGGGGACCCTGTTTCTGAAAATTTTGTATGATCGTTCTGCGTTTCGTTTTTCGTTCTCTTTCACTTGCAAGCACTCTTAGGCATGCATTAAGCATTGTAATTGAGTTAAAGAGATAAGAATGAAGCCTAAAGAGGAATATGTGAATTAAAGAACGGATTGAATCATTTGTGACCCATATGTGTTATATGATGTGTAGGGTCAAGCTCCAGGGCAAATCCACAAGCCGATCACTGTGAGTAATATCAATATTTTGAAGTTTGTCAATTGTCTAATTGTTTATTTCTTTACAAGTTTGCTAGTTTAAGTTATGGACAACCGATTGGCATGAATGGTTGGGCTGAAGGCCGATTCACATGGATAATTGGGCCGAAGGCCGATTGACATGAATGGTTGGGCTAAAGGCCGACTGACATAGGTGATTGGGCCAAAGGCCAATTGACGTGAATAATTGGGCCGAAGGCCGATTGACATGAATGATTAGGCCGAAGGCCGATTGACATGAATGACTGGGCCGAAGGCCGACGGACATAAATGATTGGGCCAAAGGCCGATAGATATAAATGATTAGGCCAAAGGCCGCCTGCTGTAACTGTTTCAATGATTGCTTATGTATCTTCCTCATTTGATATTATTCACTGGGCATTCGCTCACGCTCATGCATGTACATGTTGGTGAGCCAAGGGACGTCCAAAACTAGCCCCGGTGAAATTGTGAGAAACAGTCGAAGTTTTGAAGAGTCAGCCCAAACGTCTCACGCATGAGACCCGTCTTCGCCCTTTTGTTGTCTTGTTTATTTTGTCATGCTGGCGAGGACTTTGTATATACCTGTATATAGTTTTGATGGGTTGACTTGGACTTATAAGATCCTGTCTGTACAAAACTTATGCTACTATACTTCTGTTGTGAGTTATTAATATATATATGTTTAGTTGTTTGGATGTGCCATGTAACCACAGCTCTATGGACAAAGGTTTGAATTGCTTCTATTTGGCCCCTTTACTCTGATGAGTTTTGCTTTATTTGGTTTGAGGCCGGAGGTAATCTCGTGATTACTGGCCGGTTATGGCGTTAACCCATAGGGGTGGGTTTGGGTCGTGACACTAAATTTCTCCAAATAAAATATTTAGGTGGTGATTCTGTATCTAGAAAAACAGTCAACTTTTGGCATTATTTGATTTAAGATCTGATTTTCCAAAAGGTTTGCCAGATTTGGACCCTTTGGTGATTATCAGTTTCACATTGCACTTTGTGAGAGTAGATTCAGAACCGCAGGAGTCCGAATTGTGAGGCCTTTTTTTCAAACCCTTTCTGAGAGGCGGGGCGCGAAAAAAGGCGAGCCCACACAATGCAGTTAGAATGATGCGCGAGAGCCTCGGTGCATGCAATACAAATGGATGCAAACATGGAGAATGCTAATTGAAACGTGATGTCCCTAAACTAACCATCATAAGCTAGTAAATAAAAGGGAGAAAGACGTGGGGTTGGAAGACATATACATTATTACAACATTGCGCTCTCACGAAGGAGAGTCCGAATGAATAAACTAAGCTAATTAACTGATGAATTAAGCTAAGCTAGAGCTAATTAAGCTAATTATTACAAAACTAATGAAATTAGCTAAACTACTCAACTAATTATTACAACACTTGAATTAACTAACTAGCTAACTAACTAATTAAATAATTACAACACAAGTGTAATTAAACTAAGTATTTAAGCTAAACAACTAACTACTATGCCTCGGGAAACGAGGAATTTTCATGTGCATGCTCAGTTTGCACCCAAAAAGACCACCGTTTTGCTTCCGGAGAGCCTTTGTTGCACAATAGAACACCAACACTGCTGCTCACTCTGCTCTTCCTTACAAACTCACTGCTGAACTTTGCATCAGTGGCCGGCTGCCCAGTGATGAAGGTTGCCGGCCACCAGTGATGGCCGGCCACCTGCCAGCCATGGAAAGTGGCCTGCCGGCCACTGCTGCACAAGTTCATCTTGTTGCGACAGAGGACAAACAAAGCATATACAGGGTATTTCAAGGGTTTGTTTGCACAACTCACCCCTCATTTTCATGAGCAAATCAAAGGAGTAGCAAGTTCGATTCACAAACCATCAATGGATGCAATTTCATTACATGATGGCTTGAGAAACCAAGTGTGCAAGCTCAATGAATGCAACAAAATGAGACTCTCAAAAACCACCTCCCTATCATGAAAGATCAAGGGAAGTGATGACCTTGGAGACTTGAATCATTTCATCACTAATGAGTATGAAATGGTTCAAGTTTCCATGTGTTCAATTAAAGTCTGATTGAACACAACCATTTATTATCTTGCTCACTTTTAGTCCCAAGTTTTAACTACTCATTTTAATTTACCAACCATTCTTTAATCCAATGAAGTCCAACGGTGAATTAAAGTCCTCTAATGGAAAGAGGGCTCAAAACACAAGTTGCTTTAGGTATGAAAGAAGCATCATACCGTTGGTAATGAACCCCCTAAGGGATTAAACCATTAAGTATGAAACCTCAATTTCATACTTGGGCAAGCAAGTGACTTGAGACCATTTTCAAACCAAAATAAAAAGCCAAGAATTGAGGGAGATTGCAGAGATTATTAGTGCTGAAATGAAGTTTGAAAAGCCCAAAATAAGTGCTATCAACTCAAATAAGTGATATCTAAGACCTAAAACATCAAGCTCATGAGGACTATTATACTAGAAGCATGCAAAACAAAGCTCAAATGCAACTAACAGCCCAAAACAGTGCTAAAATAGCCTAGAACAAGTTCTAAAACATGCTGGAATTGAATTAAAAATAGCTAGATTAAAATGCTAAACTATGGCACCAACTAGGCTAGTAAGCAAGACACAAGGAGGGGAGGCTAACCCCTCTAAATTTGGACTTCAAAACATAATTTTGGCCACTGAAAAAGCTCTGAAAATCAGTGTTTAAAAGCTTGGAAGAATATAGTAAAAGGGTGGGAAACACAAGGGTCAAGGCCTCCAAGACAAGATACAAAAAAAGGCTATCAACCTCTCAACCTTTAATGGCCTTAAACTCAAGCTTCAGCCCAAAAAACACAGAGTTTTGATAGCCCAAAACAATGGAAAAATAGTAGGAATAATAGCAAATAAAACAAAGCTACAAGCAAAGTCTTATACCTCTTGAAGAGAAGAATCTATTCCAAGCAACAAAGCCAAGTAAACACACTCTCTAGTGCTCAAACCAAGCTCAACAATACCCCAGCTCAAAGATGGAGAGATTTGGTTAAGGGTGTATAGGAAAAGGTTGAAGAATTGTAAGCAAAAGTGTAGAGATTTGGTAAAGAGAGGAAAATTTTTGAGCTCAAAATTTTCTAATCTTAAAACAAGAGAGAGAGGCCTCCTATATATAGAAAACATGAAATTCCCTTAAGGAGATGCAGCTCTACATGTGGGGATAGATGTATGCATCAGTGCAAACAGCTGGCATAAAATATCTGCAAAATACACTGGTGGCCGGCAAGCCACATCAGTGACCAGCTGCCCAAAAGTGATGGCCGGCAGCCCGAAAGTGGTGGCTGGTAGGCCATTAGAGGCTGTAAGCCAGAAAAGCTAGGCTTGGTCAAAAACTGGGACAACAAAGGTACAGAGTTTGAAAGGCTCAAAGTTGTGGCATTCCACTAAGGACTTCAAGCCCTTGGCGAGCATATAAACTTAGCATCATGTGTGCATGTGAGGACATCAAAGTCGTAAGGGCTGTAAAAAATGCAGTATCTACAGTTGCCCCTCTTTGACAGAATTCGGAGTCATGAAATGATGTGAGTAAATGTCAAAGCCCGAAGACGACCCATTTTGACAAGGCCGTAAGACTTGGACAAACAATCAAGACGAAAATAAATGGTTGTGCCCGCAGGCTGCCTACAAATCCTTTTACAAGGAATTAAACCAGCGTAGTTCTGGGATAAAATGCAAAATGATATGCACAATGTAACTTTAAAAGATGGACTCATACGTTTACGCGAAGCCGACTGTTTCGAAAACTCATGATCATGCGAGATGATGCAATAAGCAATAACGAGAGACGATAAGCAAAATAATGAGATAACAACACATGAATGAGCAGCTTCAAGCTTAAAGAAGATAAATCGCACTCTAACCACACCCAAAAACAAGAGACGAGGAAAGAAAACACCGCTCAGGGTTGCGTTTCACGTATCCTGAGGAACTGAGAACCGCTCCGAGATACAAGAGAATGAAAATCGCTCGAGGTCACGTTTTACACATCCCGAGATACATCACAAAAACTCCTCAGGGCCCACATTTCACGAGTCCCGAGATACAACACAAAAATTGCTCGGGCTCATGCTTCACACATCCCGAGATGAAACCCGCCTAGGGCTGCAGGTCACGCGTCTTGACATGAAACCCGCTCGGGCGCGTGCTTCGCCGTCCCGAGATAAAACCCACCCAAGGCCGTGCGTCATGCAACCTAAGAAACTCTAATCACATTGAAATCATGAGAAAATGAGAAAAGTTGCTCGGGTTCGCATTTCACACGTCCCGAGATGAAACCTGCCCAGGACCGTGCGTCACGCGTCTTGAGATAAACAACTGCTCGGGCACGTACTTCGCACATCCCAAAGTAAAACCCGTCCAGGGCTGCATTTCACGCATCCTAAGAAACAAAAATAGCTCGGGGCCGTGTTTCACACGTTCCGAGGTAGAGGAGAGAGGTGTACGATAGATGCACAAAGGTAAACAAGTGCAATAGATGCACAAAGTGAACAAGTGCGATAGATGCACAAAGTGAACAAGTGCGATAGATGCACAAAGTGAATAGGTGCGATACATGTACAAAATAAATAAGTGCGATAGATGCACAAAGTGACCAAGTGCGATAGATGCACAAAGTGAAGAAATGTGATAGATGCACAAAGTGAACAAGTGCGATAGATGTACAAAATGAATAAGTGCGATAGATGCACAAAGTGAACAAGTGCGATTGATGCACAAAATAAATAAGTGCGATAGATGCACAAAATGGATGCGTGTGATAGATGCACAAATAATCTCACCTGCAAAGCCATGCAGGTTCTCATACCGAGACACGAATTCCTAGGATTCCTCTGAATGAACCGTACATACAATATCGTTTGCCGATGCTTGCAAAGGAAGAAAGTAAAGAACTTAACAAGTGCGATATAGTGACAATGCATGTTCTATGAGAGACCAACAACCGAAATACAATGTTAATTGAAGGCATGTTCTATGTGTGAAATGAGATGCATATTCTATGCATGACTCATAACTAATGGGAGATGTGCATGCAATAGATACGTGAAGTGAAATTCATATTCTAAGCAATAACGTGAAATGCATATTCTATGCAACAAAGTGAAATGCATATTATATACAACAAAGT
The DNA here is from genome assembly GCF_004153795.1 of Camellia sinensis. Lineage (NCBI taxonomy): Eukaryota > Viridiplantae > Streptophyta > Magnoliopsida > Ericales > Theaceae > Camellia > Camellia sinensis. Next base: position 216,348 of record NW_021027098.1, on the reverse strand, counting down.
GAAATGCATATTCTATGCAAGGAACAAAAGTGTAATTTGACAAACACAAATTCAGTAGCAACTTTCGATTTACCTCTCGGAAGAGTTATAATATGACAATCTATTTAAAAAGGATACACCTCGTTCATATTGATAAGCGACGAACATCGTGCACCAAAAACACAGTTTTGAGCTTCCATAGAGACAATCTGAACCCAACAGTGAACTTTCTTTCCAACTCTTGGGAAACGAAGACATAAAACAGCATCAAAACAAAAAACAAGGCCACCAACCATTGGCCGACCACAGGTGAAGGCTACTGGCCACTAGCCAGTCACTGCACAGCCTTGTCGGCCACCAATGTACCTTGCTAGCCCCCTGCCGGCCATCGATGGCAATTCGGGGAAAATTTTTCTTTGCACACACGGGTCTTTAAGTACAAGCCACTTGGGCTCATTTCCTCACACCCACATGTCCAAAAATACTCTCTCTCTCTCTCTCTCTAGATTTGCGCTTTCTATGCATTTTCCAACACCCCACGCGAACTTTATTCGCTAAACCCTCTTAGTCCTCTTCCCTTTGAACTGATTGGAATTTGATTTCGACAAACTTTTCCTCATTTTCACCCTTCTAGGCTTGTTCCACTCGAGTTTCTCTCGAGTTCTGTGCACTTTTCCCGGCTTTGACTTTTTCTTCAATTTTCTCTCTCCTATGGTTGGCTTTTTCCAAGTTTACCCTCTTTTCTCCATTTTTATTCGTTTTTCACCTACTTTTCACCCACTTTTCAGATGGCGGATTGTTTACCACATGAAGGGGCCCATCTAGAGGTTCCCTACGTATTTCCACATGTTCCCGAAGCGGATGAGTCGGTCGTTGCTGAGGCGACTGGAGGTATGAAGGCTGACCTCGAGGCAGAGTTCGAGCCAGGGCCAGAGCCACTACCAGTGAGGGCACGACCATTTGATCTAGAGATGTACCACCCTCGCACACATATCTTGCCAGCTGGTGGTATTAGGCGCTTCAGCGACTTCATTCTCAGTGTGCTGGAGGATCTCTTGCTGAGGGAGCCGACTTCTCATCTTTCATCCGTTGCAGTTGAGGTATAAACTCTGTTTTCATGTATTCCAACCTGTCTTTACTCGCATTTCTTGCACTGCAGTTTTTTACTGTACTTTCATCACTGCCATATCTGATTCATCTATTCTTTGCCACAGGGTGAGTCTCGTGCCTTTAGAGGGTACGGAGCTACTACTGTGCGAGACTGGTACAATGAGCTCCCTGTAGGAGTTTACGATATCGTAGACGAGATCGGTTTTGGCCTATTTTGCTTCGGCCTGACGTGAGTCATTGCTTGCCGTCTACTTCTGGGTGCACTTGTGGAGAGGTGGTGGGACACCACCAACTCCTTCTACTTCTCCACTACAAGGGAGATAACGATGACTCCCTACGACTTCGCAATGATCACGGGCTTAGGCGTAGGGGGTGATCCGATCTCGTTCGATACAGACATGGAGGAGTGGGTGGCGGCCTGGTTTGAGCTACTGGGAGCGTGCCCATCCATATACCGGATAGGCATGGTCAGATATACCTAGTTCTCCGAGCAGTTCAGAGGGAGCGACAGTAGAGGATATGCAGCAGTACGCTAAAGGCTTTCTGATGTTCATCTTCTGTACCACCTTGTTTTCGAACGTGTGGAACACCATAGGCCTACATCTGCTGAGCGCTCTAGTGACCCTTTCTAGGGTGTGCTTCTATGATTGGGGCGAAGCTGGCCTTGCCACCCTATATGGATACATGAGCTCGACCTCCCGTCTGAGAGGGGACCTGATTGGAGGCTACTGGCGAGCCTAGGAGGTATGCATCTCAATCCCCTCTTTGCACTTTCTGCATCTCCTCATACATTGTTCTTTCTAGTTTGCACTTTCTATATCTGTTCATACATTGTATTGACACATATCACTACATTTTCTTTGCAGCTATAGGTGTATGCTTATTTTCCGACTATGGCTTCGGAGCCCATAGAGGAGTTCCCATTGGCAGTTCCTTACTCACGGAGGTATGACGGCCGGCTCCAGCATAGGACCCACGAGACCTTTACGTTCTTCTGGCATTACTTCGACACTGTGGCTGCTCATGACGTAACCCAAAACATAGTCATTTTTGCCTTGCAACTGTTCTGATTCACATTTAGCAACTGACAGCAACTAATAATCTGTACAACCACTATTTGTAGATCATGTGGCAACCATGGGCCATGATGCCCGTCGGGATTCGGGACCAGTATGCCGGGGCCTAGGCCACTTTTCACTTCCACATTCTACTCGAGGGCCTAGTCTGCCAAGCCTGGTTCCTGAGCGAGCGGTTCGTACGCCAGACTATGGGCCTGCCTAACCCGATCATTCCGATGGTGCCGCCAAAGTCCATGCAATCAGCTGACAACCTATCCATTGATGAGGTCACTCAATTTATGATGGGCCTGGATGCTGACTACTTCTGAGTAGAGGGCGACTATGTGACCTTCATTCAAACACACCTCATGCCACCTTTTGACCGATGCTCGTAGAGGTGAGGAAGTGAGAGCTCCTGCTGCGAGAGAAGTGCCTAAAGCCACTAGGGCGACCAGGGCCCGTGCTTCCTGGGTGAGGTAAAGGACCGGTTGGCCAGAGCTTCCCACTACGCTGACATGCTGGCGGCATACTGGGGATGCTTACCAGGTCCCGATTGAGCCTGCCGCGGCTGGACACGAGCTTGTTAGGGTTAGAGGCCCGACTAAGGTATGGACCGCAATTTACGATTTACACCCCATATTTCATTTCAGATATATTCACTGTGAACATCGATCATCCAAATGCATTTACAGGCATCCATTGAGTACATAGGGAGTGCTCTCAAGCTGATAGCCTCCTTGATGGATATGATACAGAGGAGAGAGACGCTGCTCGGTCTCCAAGGCATCCCGATAATTTCTTCAGTTTGCACTTTATGCTATCAACTTTCCACTGATGCACTAGCATTTCAATTGTAGTTTGTTCCAAACTGCACTGATGCACTGCATTGGCACACTGCATTCACACACTATACTTGCACACCATTTCTGACTTCTACATACACTCATTCTGCATTGCACTCTTGCATCTGATACACACATTGAAACTGATATGTGAAAACTGGCCTTTTCAGATCCCAGCTCTGCCGACTGCTCCAGTGGCAGGAGCACCCCCTTCATCAGTAGGGAGGAGAGGTAAAGACAGGAGTACCCGAGCCTGGAGCAGTCCTCCCGAGCCCGTCTTGCGTGACGATGATACTGAGGCCAGTGGGTTGGAAGAGGCAGCGAGTCAACACTCTGGGTCATCTGAGAGCAGGGATGATCACACTGGCTCAGGTTGTGAAAGCGGAGGCGATGATGCTGAGAAGGGTTCTAGAGTAGAGAGCGGAGACGATGCCGGCTCTGGTTCCAGCTCAGAGGCAGATTCAGACATCGAAGCCGATGAAGATAGTGCCCTAGAGTCTTCTTCTCTGAGGAAGAGGACAAAGAGTGCCTCTCAGGCATGAGGCTGCTGGCACTGATTTTTGTACTTTTTTCCTTAGTTTATTTTTGCTAGTAGCATTAGTACATTGTATAGCTCTAGATAGGTTTTACTTGCTTTAAAACTTGTGCTCCACTTTTGTAAAAAACCATGATCGGAATAAAACCTTGCCGTTTTTATAAAAAAAAGTGTTATCATTTTTGCATTAGGAGCACCAAATTAGCATGAAAATGGACATGGAATTGAAATGGCCAAAGGTACTTGATTGAAACAAAATTCCTAATCGGGTAATGAACCGACCAACAACCAAAATACAAAAAGTAACATACAACTCGATAAACAACACAACAACAACTCGATAAACAAAATAACTCAAACACAACTCAAGTTAACGTCCGATTGAACACACCAAGTTATTTATCTTGCTCATCTTTTAATCCCAAGTTTTAGTTACTCCTTTTACTTTGCCAACCATTCTTGAATCCAATTAAGGCCATTGGATGAATTAAAGTCCTCTAATGGAAAGAGGGCTCAAAACATAAGTTGTTTTAGGTATGAAAGAAGTATCATACCATTGGTAATGAACCCCCTAGGCGATTAAACCATTAAGTATGAAACCTCAATTCCACACTTAGGCAAACAAGTGACTTGAAACCACTTTCAAAGCGAAATTAAAAGCCAAGAAACGAGGGAGGTTGCAGAGATGATTAGTGTTGAAATTAAGTATGAAAAGCACCAAAAACATGCAATCAACTTAAACAAGTGGTGTCTAAATGCCTAAAACACTAAGCTTGTGAGGACTATTACACTACAACTATGCAATATAAGACTCAAATGAAATAACCAACCCAAAACAGAGTTAAAAAAGTCCAAAATAGAGCCTAAAGCATGCTGGAGTTAAGCTAGAACAAGCTAAAAAAATAAGCTAAAGTATGGCACCAACTAGACTAGCAAACAAGACACAAAGAGGAAAGGCTACCCCCTCCAAATTTAAACTTCAAGACCTGATTTTTACCACTGAAAATACTCTGAAAATTAGTGTTTAAAGGCCCAAAAAAAGTTGGTTGAAAATGGGAAACAAAGGTGAAATGGCCTTATAAAGAATGAATGAAGAAGGGTGAATCACCCCCTAACCTTAAATGGCCAAAAACACCAGTTTCAGCCCACAAAAATAGAGTTTTTTATAGCTCAAAAACAACCCAAAACAGTGGGAAAAAGATAGGAAAACAAATATGTAAAGCAAGCTAATAAAGCAAATGTTATACCTCTTGAAGCAAAGAGTAACCTAGACCACAATTCAAGCCAAAACCAACTTCAAGAGCTCCAAGAAGGCCTCAAGGAACCTCAGCTGAAATGTGAGAGGATTTGGTTAAGGAAATATAGAGAATTTGTAGGGAGAGGAAAATTTTTGAGTCTAAAATTTTCTAACCTCAGAACATGAGAGAGGGGGTCCCTATATATAGAAAACATGAAATTTCTACAAGGAGATCCAGCCCTCCACGTGTGGACAGATGCATGCATCTATGCAAACAGATGACACAGCTAGCATAAAATATCTGCAGAAAACACTGGTGGTTGGCCAGCCATCAGTGGTGGTCGGAAAGCCACATCAGTGGCTGGCAAACCAAAAGTGATGGCCGGCAAGCCACCAGAGGTTGCAGGCTGGAAAAACCAAGGCCTGGTCCAAAAATGAGACAAAATGGATGCTGGGTTTAAAAGGCTCAAAGTTATGGCCTTCTGCTGAGGACTTCGAGCGCTTGGAGAACAAACAGACTCATCATCGAGTGTACCTACAAAGATGTCCAGGTCGTAAGGGCTGTCAAAAATGGGGTGTCTACAGCTGCCCATCTTTGACAGAACTCGGCGTCATGAAATGACGTGAGTGAATGTCAAAGCCTAGAGACAACCCATTTTGACAAGGCCGTAAGACTCGGACAACCAATCAGGACAAAAAACAAATAGCTGAATCTGCAGGCTACCTATGTATCCCTTTGCAAGGAATGAAACTAGCGTACCTCTAGGGCAAAATACAAATGATATACAAAATGCAAGAACATAACTTATGATCATGGAATGAAGCTGTGCAATGAAACATTAGAATGCAAATGCAATGCAAATAAAATGCCACATTTAAACAAACTGAAACAAGGTACAACAATTCCAATCAAGAAAATAAGTAAGTAAATACACACGCCATGCATGGGAATCACAAGCCAAACCACATTTCATGCATAAAGGATGTAAGAAAATTATGCAAGCATAGCCACGCGTCGCACATGAAAGGCGAAGAGTGACATAAGCATCGGGGACACCCGAGGTTTTGACCAAGATCCTAATGTTTCTCACGCGAGAGGATGAAGGGATGGTGTGAACACCAGGCGCACCCGAATGCTTTTAACCGATTTGAAATCCTAACGCGTCTCACGCGAGAGGAGGAAAAGTGGTGTGAACACTGGGTGCACCTGAATTTTTTTAATTAATGCAAACAATCCTAACGCGTCTCACGTGATAGGAGGAAATGTGGTGTGAACACCGGGCGCACCCGAATGTTTTCAACCGAAGGGATGGTGTGAACATCGGGCGCACCCGAATGTTTTTAACCGAAGGGATAGTGTGAACACCGAGCACACCCAAATGTTTTTAACCAAAGGGATGGTGTGAACACTGGGCAGACCCAAATGTTTTTAACCGAAGGGATGGTGTGAACACCGGGCGCACCCGAATATTTTTAACCGAAGGATGGTATGAACACCGGGTGTACTCGAGTGTTTTTAACTCAAGCATGGTGTGAACACTGGGCATACTCAAATGTTTTTAACCGAAGGATAACAATCCTAACGCGTCTCACGCGAGAAGAGGAAGGGATGGGATCCGAAAATGGCACAAATGATTTTTTCTAGAATTCCTCTCAATGAACCGTACATACAATGTCGTGCACTTCTTCGAATGAACCATACATACAATATCGTGCATGTGTAAGAAAGAAATTAACAAGTGCGATACAGTACAAATGCATATTCTATGCAAGACAAACAGTTGAGATACAATGGCAATGGCATGTTCTATGCGAAACAAACAATCGAGATACAATGGCAATGGCATGTTCTATGTGAAATAAACGATTGAGATACAATGGCAATGGCATGTTCTATGCGAAATAAACGATCGAATGCATGTTCCATGCATGATTCATAACGGATGCAAGATGCACATGCAATATGCGTGAAATACATGTTTTATGTACCAATATATACGAAATGCATGTTCTATGCAAAGAAATGAAATGCATATTCATGCAACAATGTGAAATACATATACATGCATGGTAACTTCCGATTTACCTCTTGGAAAAGTTACAATATGTTTAAAGGATACACCTCACTCATGTTAACAAGTGACGAACATCGTGCACTGAAAACACAGTTTAAAGCTTTTGTAGAGACAAATTGAACCGAACAATGAGTTGTCCCTACGCTTCTTGGAAACCAAGGACACAGAACAGCATCAAGACTCCAAGGGAAGCCACCGGCCACCTGCTGGCCACAAGAAGAGGCCGCCAACCAGGTCACAGCCAGTGGTGAGCCTTGCCGGCCACCAATAAGCCTTACCGGCCACCTGTTGGCCAACGATGGCAGCTCGGGGGCAATCATGACTTTTAGCCTCGAGTCTTTAAATATACAACTCAACACTTCATTTCCTCACTTCCCTAGGGCCAAAATCTTTCTCCCTCTCTCTCTAGACACTCCTTCTCTCTACATTTATGCTTTCTACGCGTTTTCCAATGCCTCACGCAAAGTTGATTCGCTAAACCCTCTTTGTTTCCTTCACTTTGAACTGATTGAAATTTGATTTGGGTGCTTCTTTCCTCATTTCCACCATTCTCGGCTTGTTCCCCTCGAGTTTCTCTCGAGTTCGGTGCACTTTTCCTGGCTTTGACTTTTTCCTCAATTTTCTCTCCCAGGGTTACCTTTTCCAAGTTCACCCTTTTTTCGGCATTTCTCTTCACTTTTTCCCCTATTTCGTACCCATTCTCAGATGGCAGATGAGGCTCCTCCCAAGATTCCCCCAGTAGTTCTACCAGTTCCTAAGGTAGAGGGGCCGATAGTTGACCTTGAGGCAGACCTGGATGTAGAGTTCGAGCCAGAGGCCGAGGCAGAGCCACTATCGCTGAGGGTACAACCTTTCGATTCGGAGAGTTATCACCCTTAGACACATATCTTGTTTTCCTCCAGAGGCATCTGACGCTTCACTGAGTTTGCTCGCGGTGCACCAGAGGACCTCTTGCTAAGAGAGAGAGATTCTCACTTGTCGGCCATTGCAGTTGAGGTATCAACTTTGTTTTCATGTATTTTTCCTTTCTTTACTAGCATTTCCTGCACTGCCTTTCATTTGACAATACTATCATCATTGCCTTATATAATTCATCTATCCTTCATCTGTTGCATCTGTTCTCGGCCATAGGGCGAGGGTCGCCCCTTTAGAGGATACGACGCTACGATCGCCCAAGATTGGTTCGACGAGTTCCCCTCTGGAGTTCGTGACATCGTAATGGAGGCTGGATTTGGCTTATTCTGCTCTAGTCTGACGCGGGTCACCGTGAGCCGTCCTCTCTTAGGAGCACTCGTGGAGAGGTTGTGGGACACTACCAACTCCTTCCCCTTTTCCACCACAGGGGAGATGATGATGACTCCTTATGACTTCGCCATGATCACTGGCTTAGAGGTAGGGGGTGATCCAATCCCTCTTGATACAGACATGGAGGAGTAGGAGGCCGCCTGGTTCAAGTTGCTAGGAGCACGTTCACCTATATACTGGACAGACATGGTGAGATATACTTATTTTGCTGAGCGATTCAGAGAGAGCTAGCCGCAGACAATGGAGGAGATAGAGCAGTATGCCAGGGCTTCCTGATGTTCGTCTTCGGTACCACCTTGTTTTTTAATAGGTGGAATACCGTAGGCTTATATCTGCTGAGCGCCCTGGTGACCCTTCCTCGGGTTCGATTCTACGACTAGGGCGGAGCTGGCCTCACCACGCTATATGGATATATAAGCTCAACCTCCCGTCTGAGAGAAGACTTAATCGGAGGCTACTGGCGAGCCTGGGAGGTACACATCTCGGTTCTCTCCTAGCACTTCACTTTTTGTGCTTTACATTTGTGCAACACTTGTGCTTTCTACTTTGCACTTTCTATATCTGCATTTCATATTGTGCTTTCTGTTTTGTACTTTCTGCATCTGCTCATACTGTATTGATCACTGTGGAGATGTGGTTTGGAAATACTCTTCAGATCCTGGAGAACGCTCGTGATCCTCTACTGGTCACCTGAAAAGGAATAAACACTCCGGTTGGGGGTGCCGAAATTAGCACTCCGACGGGCAAGTCAGAATCCACACTCAAGAATGCTTGTATTATAAGTTACGCACAATAATTCTCACATACCTTTCTTAGTCTGTTGTTCCTTTATTTATACTTGTTTCCTGGGCCTCATGGCCAGGCCCACTTGTCACTCATTAGCCCCTTATTTACTCGGCTCCATAGTTCAGTATCTATTCGGCCTATCCATTATATTCGGCATCATTATCGTGCAGGGTAAAGCCGTGTAATATTTGTCATCTAGAATACGCTTCTGATTATTCCAATTATCCGGCTCCCACAATTGCCCCCCAAACACCTCGCTAGCATCAGTTAGTCGGCGTGTTTGGCTAGAAGTCAAAAATTTGGCAATTAATCCTCTTCCTGATGCGTGTCAGAAGGTGTACAGGTATTTTGGTCACTGTGACGCTTTCCCACCCCATTCGTGTTTCTCTCGCATTTATTATAATTTGAAACTTAAGTCCCTTCGAAAACATGCCTTTTTGAATATTTGAACCTCTTGGACTGCCAGTCGACGCGTTTTCTGTAACTCCTAACCGTTCTCTCCTTGTCTTCTTTGCCTTTCGTAAGTTTTCTTCTATTCTCCTTGCAATCCTATTTTCTGTATTTATTTTTGATTTAGAATATCCTTGAGTCCCCACTAGAATGGCTAAGCATTTGAAAGACCACCTTTTCGAGGGTTGAATTTTTGGGTTTCGAAGACATTTTTCTATCCTTGAGGATGTCCATCTTTTTCTGGTAACGGACAATACCCTTGATATGGAGAGGGATGACCAAAATACAATCGTCTTCCCTCTCCTGTCTATTGCGACGGGCGGAGTTCGCTTTCCCCTACACCCATTTCTCAGGGCTGTCCTCCGCTATTGGAGTCTGATTCCTTCGCAACCCAATGTGAATTTTTTTCGAATCGTAATGGGAATCGTAGAGTTGAACCGGCGTCTCAGGATCAACCTTGGCATTCCAGCGGTTTGGCACTGCTATGCTTTAGCCAAATCCTCCGGTCGGCTCGGGCGCTACTTTCCCAGGGCCGAGGACACCGACCATCACTTGGTAACGATGCTTGCCAGCTCTGGCAAACGAGTTGACGATGTAATGGTCAATGTCCGAGGCAATTGGGAATTCGGCGAAGGTGAAGATCGCCTAGACCCTATTCCCAAATGAAGGGGCGAACCAGGTTGCCGTGTAACTCTTGTTTGTTGATCTTTCTTTTATGCGGCTTTTTCTACAAGCCTTTCCCTTTGTTCTTGCAGGCAATAAGTTAAAGAGGATTTTGACCTCAACTGACGACGCAGTCTTTGCAGAAATTAAAACTGCACTAAAGTACTTTGGTCGTCCAAAGGTACAGAAGCAAAGGAGAGCTGCCCATATTCTCCTGCGGTACGAGCCTAGCTACACTACGTTCTCGGCCGCGGACGACATCCCAATCCCAACCGGTGAACAACACCTTACGGCTCTTGTCTTCCCCAGTTTCAAGATCCTTAGGCAAAATGGTCTCAAAGCTTCTGATTCGGAGCAGGGCTTAGAGCCGGTTGTCGAGGTACATGCCGAATCACCGAGGGAGTTCGCTGCCGAGGCCGAAGAGGTCGACGAAGCTCTGAAATCAGCGTTTGAGGCAGCCGGTCTTAACCAGCCTAACTCACCGTCCACTTCGGGTCGGGCGGAGTTTTCCTTCGGAGATATTTTTACAAAGTTGGGAGACCTTCCGGCACTTTTTCAAAAGGCATGGCTGGGGAGAATCTCACACAGATGGCGAGAAAGAGAAATGCCAAGCGAATGGCCACTCGAAAGAAAGTCGAGGCCGCTCGTTCTGAGCCTGCCCCGGTTGAATCTTTACAACCGGTTACTGGAGAAGAAACGGCTCAAGTTGTTGTGGCCGAAACGGAGGGGGCTGAACAGCAGGTTACGGAAGAACGACTGATTTCAAAAGAGCGGGGTGAAAAACGTTCTGCCGAGGGAGATGCCGGCTCAGAGGATAGCCTTGCTGACAAACGGCCTCGCTTAGAGGAGTCCGACGTGGTTGTCCCCTTCGTTGTTCAACCAAAGATGAAAGACACGCCAGTCTCCTCTCACGTATCTGCCATGAAGGATCCAGCCATGGCGTTGAGCTTGGCCGCCTCAATTTCGCTATCGGCTGACAAGGCCACCTTTCGAGAAGAGCCAGATTTGGTGGCTATAGCGTTCGCTGCCCAATCGGCCCTTCTGGTATGTATATGATACTTTTTTTTTGCTTGTTTGGTTTGGTTTGCATACGATGTTGCTTGATGTGATGATCCAAACTTGTTTTGCAGACGGTTGGAAGGATAGCCGAACTAGGCCACCGGCAGCATGATGTCATTGAAAGAATTGGCCGCTTAAAGTTTGAAGCTGAAGGTGAGAGAAGCAGGGCCGAGTTCGAGGCGATGAGAGCCGCAATGGAAAGTGCTCGAGCCGAAGTTGAAAATGAGAGGGCTCGGATTGTTGACCAGCTCAGATCCGAAGCCGAGGATAGGGCGAACGTGAGCGAGGAGTCGCTCAAGTTAGCCCTGGAGGCGCTTTCAAAGGTAGAGGCCAAGTTAGAAGAATTGAAGGTGGCCAAGGAAAAAGCAGAATTTGTAGCTTCTACGGCATTAGAAGCTGGGAAAAGTGCCGCCTTGTTGGAATACATAGATGAGGTCCCCAAATTCAAGAATCGGGGATTCAAACATGGGTGGCTCAAAGCCCTTGCTGCCGCTGGAGTTATATTGGCCTTGCTAATTCCATACGAGCAAGTGGACGTTGAGCCACTTGAGTCTGATCCCGAGGATTGATCTGGGAGACATTCTAGTTTTATTAGGTATCTTTAATTTCAATGTACGTTTTTGTTTAGTGGATCCTTGTTAGTTCAAAGTAATTTTCATGTATAAATTAGTTACTATCTGTGCTCAATTTATTAATGAAAATTTCCTTCCCGTTTCACAATTACTTGTACGCAGTTTTTGATATTAATGAAGAGTTTTGATTTCCGCTACTTTGGATAAAATGATTACTGTCTATTGTGCCTTCTAACTAGCAATTGGATAACTGTGTAATCCTCGCAATTATATTAGTTATACTTTAATTTATCCAAACAAATCGACTCTTGGTGCCGAATAGGACTAGTAAATCGATTCATGAAGCTGCTGCGGCATTCAAGCCGAATAGATTGATGAATCTGCCCTTATCCCAGCTGGTTCATGAACATTAAATGCCGAACCACATGATATTGATGAGTCGATTCATGAAGCGGTTGCGGCATTAGAGCCGAATAGATTGATGAATCTGCCCTTGCCCCAGCTGGTTCATGAACATTAAATGCCGAACCACACGATATTGATGAGTCGATTCATGAAGCGGCTGCGGCATTAGAGGCGAATAGATTGATGAATCTGCCCTTGCCCCAGCTGGTTCATGACCATTAAATGCCGAACCACACAATATTGATGAGTCAATTCATGAAGCGACTGCGACATTAAAGTCGAATAGATTGATGAATCTACCCTTGCCCCAGCTGGTTCATGAACATTAAATGCCGAACCACACAATATTGATGAGTCGATTCATGAAGCGACTGCGGCATTAAAGTCGAATAGATTGATGAATCTGCCATTGCCCCAGCTGGTTCATGAACATTAAACATCGAACCACATTGTCATGACCCAAACCCGCCCCCGTGGGTTAAGGACACAACTGGCCAGTAATCATGAGACTACCTACGGCCTCAATCCGAACGAAACGTATTTTAATAGTGTTAATAGGGGCCAAACGGAAGCAAATTTAAAAACTTTGTCCATAGAGCTGTGCTTACATGGCACATCCAAGCAACCAAACATATATACATTAATAACTCTCAACAGAAATGTAGTAGCATAAGTTCCGTACAAACAGAATCATTCAAAAACTAAGGCAACCCATGAAAACTATATACAACATATACAAAGAATTCGCCAATATAACAGCATAAAACAAAATGACAAAAGGCGAAGGCGAGTCTCATGCGTGAGACACATGGGCTGACTCTCCAAAACTCGGTTGTTCCACACAGACTTCACTGGGGCTGGGTCTGGACCTCTCTTGGCTCACCTACAAACGCATAAATGAGCGTGAGCGATAGGCCAGTGAATAATACCTAATAAGAAGACACAAACGATATGCAGAACAACATACTCTGAATGGCCTTGGGCCCAATTCATATTTTTATTTAACATTTATTCTTCATTTCTATCAAAACGGCCTCTGGCCCACTCATTTATGTCCAAACACCTCTGGCCCATCCATCCATGTCAAAACGGCCTTTGGCCCATTCATTCATGTCAAAACGGCCTTCGGCCCATCCATTCATGTCAAAACGGCCTTCGGCCGATATTCATGTCAAAACGGCCTTTGGCCCATTCATTCATGTCAAAACAGCCTTCGGCCCATTCATTCATGTCAAAACGGCCTTTGGCCCATTCGTTCATTCATATCAAACATTTGTCCATAATTCAAACTGGTAATCTCACAAGACTTATAAGGAAATAAGCAATTGGACAACTGATAAGTTTCAAATATTGATATTACTCACAGTGATCGGTTGGTTGGTTTGCCCTGGAGCTCGAACCTACACAGTCCATGAACACAAAAGGGTCAACAACCATTCAATCCGTTCCCAAATTCATATTTTTCTTTTTAGGCTTTATTCTTATCTCTTTAACTCAATTACAATGCTCAATGCATGCCTAAGAGTACTTAGAAGTGAAAGAGAACAGAAAACAAAACACAGAATGCATTTTCAAAATTTCAGAAAACAGGGTCCCCGCTCAAGCGTGGACTTCCCCGCTTGAGCGGACCCTTAAGGCCTGCAAAAGTACTGGATAGGTGAAAATTACGCTCGAGCATTCATTCTGGCACTCGAGCGGAAGGCCTCTCTACATGGCTTCCCGCTTGAGCGTGAACTTCCCCGCTCGAGCGGACACCACGCCTGCAAAAAGTACTTAATGTATCATTTTACGCTCGAGCGAAAGTTCATTCCACATAGCTCCCTGCTCAAGCGGACATCATGGTTTGCAGAAAATACTGGGAGCACGAAATTCAAGCTTGAGCGGCGGCTTCCCCGCTCGAGCGGACATCAAATTTCTGGGTTTTCCCATATTGTGTTCTTGAGCTCAAATTCGACATTTCAACCACACTTCTTGCATTTTATGGCTCCAATTTCACATATACTTGTACTAACATGATATAAACACCAAAACACAACATCATGGAGCTCAGTTTCATGAATCAAACACATGCATGGCCCAAGTTGACACCAAACTCAATTCCAATATACACATTCATGCGTCCAAAGCTCTTATCTTCAAAAATTGTACATGCATGTGATGCATTGCTCCCATTTTCAACTTAGATGACACAAATGGTGATTGTACATGAGCTTTAACCAAAATCCTACATGGATCATGTATTTTAAACTCAAACATGCAAATTCAAGCAATTACATACATGCATGCACACATGGGTCTTTAAAACAACAAAATCAAACCAATTCATGTTCTTGACCCTCATTCAAACTTGAATTCACAAGATGATAACTAAAAACACATGAATTACTCACCAAGGAGCTTTAATCTTCACAATCTATGGCAAATTCTTGAGTTATCTACAAGACTATCAAAGTTCAAGAGCAAAACTTGCACAATTCTTCTCTCTCTCTCTCTCTCTCTCTCTCTCTCTCTCTATAGCTGGCCTTCACACCCTCTCCATGCCTATCTCAGTTTTTTGAGTTCAAAAAGGAGCAAAGAGAGTGTATATGGCCATATAAAAAGTCCCACTAATGCTTATTTAATAATATTAAATAGTTGGGCACTGGGCACTAATTCACCAATTTAATCAACTTAATTTTATCCAAATCAATTTTCAATTAAATTTCACCATAGGCTCTAAAAATTATGCCCATCACAATGGCGTAATCAATTTCGAGTTCTGTGGCCGATAAGGCTTTCAATTTAATTTTCGAAGCGGAAAAATCAAACAGATATTCCTACGGTGAACAGATAGAAATTCCAAACCACATAATGGCACAAAAAATCATGTCAAGCACATACTCATATTCAAAATAAGGACTAATTAACATAATACGGGACAGGGGTATTACACACACAATATTGATGAGTCGATTCATGAAGCAGCTGTGACATTACAGCTGAATAGATTGATGAATCTGCCCTTGCCCCAGCTGCTTCACGAATTTTCCCTAGCGGAAGTTAAGACTGCCGAATAACAGTGTTTGATAGGGGCTCGGCACGACTCGGTTGGCGCCCTAGTGATTGATGAGATTGCCTTGGGAGCGCTGTCCTCGCAGGGAATAAATGAATGAAGGTCCTATTTATGTGCTCAGTGAGCAACTCAGTCCAGGTCTTTGATGAAGAACAAACAAGCGCGAATGTCGAATAGACTCTTCTTTAACAGCAAAGGGGAAGCGAGCACGCTAGCTGAGCTGGGAGGAGACATGAATCGAAGTGGCGAACCTTCGCTCGCGGGAGGTAGGATTTCGAGGGAGTGGGAGAAACGTCAATCTCCTCGTCGTCGAAGTAGGTCGCGTAGGAGGGACAAGAAGTCACAGGACAAATCCCCGCAACCCTGTTCTGGAAGGGAGCCCGATGCGAACCCACGCCTATTGAGTTTTGCAGTCTTTGTAGGGAATAGGCCCATGACAGATGCGGACTCGATCATTCGAGATTCAAATGTGGCAGTCGAATTTGCTCGGCAGATTTTTCCTCCTGAGGTCCAGCAATCGATGGCAGGTCGGCAGGACTTCGAGGTGTTTCGTGAAGGCATTCATGGTGCGGTGAAGGGGCTCTATACCGCCTACGAAATCGGCATGCGTCTCCGTGCTTCTCGCCAAGAAATAGAGAAGAGGAATGAACGCATCCAAAGCTTGGAGGCTCGCCTGGAAGCGGTTGAGCATGAGCTTAGGAAGGCCAAGGCCGTTTAGGCATAACCCGTTGGACATGCTAACCCAATCGTGGAAGAAAAGGTCACCGAGCGGCTTATCAGTACCGCGCTCGCCGATCGAGATACGACGAGCACGTTCGCGATGGAATCCGTAAAGGGGAGGGCCTATGAAAAAGGCTTCCATGAAGGGCGGAAAGTAGGGATACAGAAGACCAAGGAAAAGCTCACCGAGGAAGTTTGCCGATGCAAAAATCATGGATTTAAGCATGGTTGGATCAAGGTGCTTCAGGCTGCGGAAGCCCTCTGAGCAGCGGGTGTTGATTCGGCATTGCCACTATACCAACGTAACCATTTTCTGTTTTCCGCCTTTGAAGTTGAGCAGAGTGAGAATGAGGGCGACGCCGTATAAAAAATACTCAACTTAACGTTCGAACGCAAATCGCGTTCATAACTATGTAATTATTGCCTGATTGAATAAAACGTTCTATTTTAAATGTTTCATTGTAATTTTCAGTCGACATACACGTGTTTGCATGCTTCATTGTATAAATATCAATCGGCTCGAGTCAACTAGGCATTTTAATTCCGAATGGTTATATGCCGGCTCGTCATGAGCATTCTCCACTGAATATATATTTGGCATGTCACGCAAGGTCAATTGCGCCGATGAGTTTCTGAATTCAGAGGCTTAACTAGCCCAAAGGTGTCATGCACCAGGGGCTCGAAATCTGAATCCAGTCAGCCTATCTATAATTGTTGCTTATATAATTAGGCCATTTTAACTCTAAAAAAGCCAAAAATTAATACATGGAGTGGTTGTGGCCAATATCTCTCGGCGTCCGTCATTTGGAGTTCAGTGTTAATGAAATCGCCTCAGGGCCACTGCAAGGGTTTTAGAAATAAATCGCCTCGGACTTTTCGCTCCAGTGACTTCGCTTGCTGTGTACAGACTTGATTTAAAACGATTTTGTTGCGAGGGGTTAGATAAGTGTGAATGTCGAATGGAGTTTTCTTCAGCAGCAGATGAGAAGCTCGGACTCTGGCTGAGCTTGAAATTGCAATGAATCACAGCAGACAACCCACTCGCGAGGGAGGTAGGGCATTCAAAAAAAAAAAAAAGGGAAAAACGTCAGCCTTTAAGTTGTCAAAGAAGATCACCCCGAAAGGAAAAATAGCAATGGGGAAGTTCTCCGCAACCGCAACCGAGAAACGAGGCCGACATAACGCCACGACCTTTGAGTATTACTATTTTTGTGGGGAATTCCTTTCTTGTCCTGGATCTTGGCCTTGACGTTGTCTATGGTGCCAAAGGTCCCCGCCTCGAGGATGCTTATCTCGTTGGTGTGAACGCAGATTAAGGCAAGGTCAGATTAAAGCATTTCAAGTTGTGAGTGCTTTTTGATCAGCGGGCATTGATTCGGCGCTGCCGCTACGCCAATGCGACCCCGTATGAGAATAGATATTGTAATGCTTCGAACGCGAATTGCGTTTTTTGTAATTATTGTTTAATCGAATAAAATATTTTATTTTAAAAGTTTATCTCATTTTGAATTTTTGTGTGCTTAATTAAGCATCTTATTTTCAATGATGCAATGTTTTGTCTTGTTCATGCGGTTGTACTGGCTCAACCTACATATCCCTGCCTCGATGTGTAAATGTTTTCGTTCTGGAGGCTGCTCCGAATTCAGAATATTATTCGGCCCTCGAGCGTTACTCGGTGGCACTATTTGGTCAGCCGAATCTAGAGGCTTTATCGGCCTGAAGTCGTGCTGACGGGGCCCCAAATCTGGAGGCTTTATCGTCCCAAAGATGTCATGCGCCGATGGGGCTTCGAATCCGAAGGCTTTATTCGGCCAATCGTGACATCCACGAAGGGCGCTCCGAATCCGGAGGCTTTATTTGGCCAATCGTGACATCCACAAAGGGCCCTCCGAATCTGGAGCCTTTATCGGCCCAAAGACGTCATTCGTCGATGGGGCTCCAAATCCGGAGCCTTTATTAGGCCAATCGTGACATCCACGAAGGGCGCTCCGAATTCGGAGGCTTTATTCGGCCAATCGTGACATCCACGAAGGGCGCTCCGAATCCGGAGGCTTTATCGGCCCAAAGACGTCATTCGCTGGTCGGGCTCCGAATCCGGAGGCCTTATTGGCCCAAAGACGTCATTCGCCGATGGGGCTCCGAATCCGGAGGCTTTATTCGGTCAATCGTGACATCCACGAAGGGTGCTCCGAATCCGGAGGCTTTATTTGGCGAATCGTGACATCCACGAAGGGTGCTCCGAATTCGGTGGCTTTATCGGCCCAAAGACGTCATTCGCCGATGGGGCTCCGAATCCAGAGGCTTTTTTAGGCCAATCGTACCATCCACGAAGGCGCTCCGAATTCGGAGGCTTTATTGGCCCAAAGACGTCATTCGTCGATAGGGCTCCGAATCCGGAGGGTTTATTTGGCCAATCGTGACATCCATGAAGGGTGCTCCGAATCTGGAGGCTTTATCGGCCCAAAGACGTCATTCGTCGATGGGGCTCCGAATCCGGAGGCTTTATTGGCCCAAAGATGTCATTCGCCGATGGGGCTCTGAATCCGGAGGCTTTATTCGGCCAATCGTGACATCCACGACGGGCGCTCCGAATCCGGAGGCTTTATTTGGCCAATCGTGACATCCACGAAGGGCGCTCCGAATCTGGAGGCTTTATCGGCCCAAAGACGTCATTCGCCAATGGGGCTCCGAATCCGGAGGCTTTATTAGCCCAAAGACGTCATTCGCCGATGGGGCTCCGAATTCGGAGGCTTTATTTGGCCAATCGTGACATCCACGAAGGGCGCTCCGAATTCGGAGGCTTTATCGGCCCAAAGACGTCATTCGCCGATGGGGCTCCTAATCCGGAGGCTTTATTGGGCCAATCGTGACATCTACGAATGTCGCTCCGAATCCGGAGGCTTTATTCGGCCAATCGTGACATCCACGAAGGGCGCTCCGAATCCGGAGGCTTTATTCGGAACACTTTTGAACTGGATTGCACAGTGAGTAAACAGGAATCTTTGCATTACAGTAGTGAAAAGTGTACATAGTGAGCCATTCGGAACCAATATCATTCCCTATAGGTCAGGTTTAATGATAGAATTTGCACAAGTGCGTTAGGAGCAATGCCGCGTACCTAATTTTCCATCAACCGGCCTCCCATCATCTGGAAATACTTTCAGGAGCTACATTCCCGGCGTGTAGCGGCGCAGCTGAACGCGTTGAGCATACGTCTCGGGAAGCTGCTGCTAGTATCGCCTAGAGCTTCCATGGCCGACATTGTCGAGACTGTCTCGATTCGGCACTTCAGTGGAGTTGACCTGCGACTCCGTTGGTATCTTTCCAGAAAGGAGATAGCACGCTCGTGGGGATTTTCGGGAACCACGTATTTGCTCAATGCCGTGTTCGGTCGGGAAACGTAGCAGCTAATGATAGGTGCTTGGCACGGCCTGAATAGTATGCGACCAAGTTCGCCCCATGATGAGGTTATACGGCGAAGGGAGCTTGACGATCAAGAATTCGACATCCACTGTTTGGGAGCCCGCCCGAACGGGCAACGTGATTTTTCCCAACGGGTACTCTGGATTTGCGTTGAAGCCGAATAACAGATGAGGAGCCGGAGATAGTTCTGATTCGTTGAAACCAAGTTTGATGAAGGTCTCGTAATATATAACCTCTGAAGTGCTCCCCTGGTCTATGAGGACGGATTCAATGGTAAATCGGTTCACGTGTAGTTCAATGACCAATGGATCAATATGGGGGAGTGTTATTCCGATAAGGTCAGAATCGTCGAAGATAATACTCTGAGCTTCGTGGGGCTGTTCTATTTGTGTGCGTTGCTTCTGGGGGGCTGACTGAATTGCATGTATTGTACGTGGCGTTGGAAGGCTGTATATCATATGAATAACGCCGAGGGGAGGTGACTCCTACAGAAGGGCAACAGTTTTAATTGTGCTCTTCCGGACATGCTACTGGAGCCAGCCATCTTGCACCAATTCCTCAAGGTGATCTTTCAAGGCATAGCAACTGTCCATATCATGACCGTGATCTTTGTGATATTCACAGCGCCTGTCTTGCCTTCTCATGTCAGGAGGTCTAACCATCTTGGAAGGCCATTTGAAAAACGGAAGATGTTGGATTTTGGACATAATCGAGCTGATTGGCTCTGACAGCTCTGTATATTTCTTGTCGGCGCGCTTTGTGCGGTTGCTGTCGACCTGTAGTTGCTCATTTGCTTGGTGTGAGCATTGATCACTGGATTGGCGAGAATCCCGTCTTTTGTCTTGTTTAGCCCGCTGTCGTGGTTCAGGGCTTTGTGGTGGTACGGAGCTTATTGGCTAAACGATTTCGGGAGGGGCCGTTTTGTTGGCCACGTGTCCAGCTTTAACCCGCAAGGCGTCATCTTCCACTTTGCAGTATTCCTCTACATTCTTCATCAACCCCCAGACTGTTTTGGGGGGTCTTCTAGTCAAGGAACTGCGGAGGGCACTATCTGGATGTAATCCCATTTTGAAGGCGGTGATAGCCATGGAGTCATTGCAAACGTCATCAACAAGATTAAAGCATTCCCAATATCGCGCCGAATATGCTCTTAATGTTTCTTCTGGCGGGATTTACATTACCCAGAGAGAGTCGACTTGCTTCGGAAGGACCTCAATGGTGATGAATCTGGCCCTGAAGGATTTTTGTAGTTGGTGGAAGGTTTTGATCGAACCCGGCTCAAGTTTATAATACCACCTAACCGCCAATGGTCCCAAACTGCTGGGAAATATTCGGCACATGAGGGCCTCGTCGTCTGCATGCAATGTCATGGCCTGCTTATAGTGGCGGATGTGGTCGGTGGGGTCTGCTTTGCCATCGTACAAGGTAAACGATGGTGCTTTGAATTTCTTGGGTAGCACAGCGTTTGTAATCCGTCGTACGAAGGGATTGTGTTGATCTTCGTCCGAGCTATTCCTTTTTCGCTTGTGCATTGTACGGGGACTTTCTTCGAAAGAACTGGTGGTATCATGTCGTCCCTTCTTCTTGGGCTCTGGGGATAACGAGTCGGAGCCACTATCGGTGTTGTCTTGTCGGGCTCGAGGTCGTCGACCACCTGCTTTCGGAGATCGTTTCAAATTTAGGCGTAGAGCTTGTTTGGACTTCGCCACTTCCAAGACCAAATCTTCACGAAGACGTTCGTTCTTAGCGATCATGTTCTCCAACCTCTATTCATTTTTCTTTGCTTGTTCCATGATCTCCTGCATTGTCTCATGTTCCGAAGTCGAGGGTAAGGCGAAGTGCAAGGCACGTCTTGCGGCGATAGTCTCCAGTCCAAGCATGTTTGTTGGAGTGAGGTCGTCTCTTTGAGTGGTTTCATCAGTGACTATTGGAGGATCTTCTGTTACGCCTACCATGGACATATTTGAGTATTCCCACAAACGGCGCCAATTGTGGAGATGTGGTTTGGAAATACTCTTCACATCCTGGAGAACGCTCGTGATCCTCTTCTGGTCACCTAAAAAAGAATAAACACTCCGATCAGGGGTGCCAGAATTAGCACTCCAACGGACAAGTCAGAATCCACACTCAAGAATGCTTGTATTCTAAGTTAAGCACAACAATTCTCACATACCTTTCTTAGTCCGTTGTTCCTTTATTTATACTTGTTTCCTGGGCCTTGTGGCCAGGCCCACTTGTCACTCATTAGCCTCTTATTTACTCGGCTCCATAGTTCAGTATCTATTTGGCCTATCCATTATATTCGGCATCCTTATCGTGCAGGGTAAAGCTGTGTAATATTTCTCTTCTAGAATACGCTTCTGATTATTCCAATTATCCGGCTCCCACAATCACATATCACCCTATTTTCTCCGCAGCTATGGGTCTATGCATATTTTCCAACTCTCGCCCCAGATCCTGTAGAGGAGCTTCCCCTGATAGTTCCTTACTCACAGAGGTACGACGGCCAGCTCCAACATAGGACCCGTGAGCCTTTTACATTCTTCCGCCACTACTTCGACACCGTGGCGGCCCATGAGGTAACCCAAAGCACAGTCATTTTTGCTTTAACACTGTTTTGATTCACATTTAGCAACTAACAACAACTAATCATTTGTACAACCTCTATTTCTGGATTATGTGGCATTCATGGGCAATGATGCCAGTGGGGGTCCGGGACTAGTATGCTAGGGCTTGGGCCACCTCCCGCTTTCGTATTCTACTCGAGGGCCCAGTCTGCCGGGCCTGGTTCTTGGGCAAGTGCTTCGTACGCCAGATCATGGGCCTACCTGACCCAATCATCCCGATGGCTCCACTAGAGTCCATGCGATCTACAGATAGCGTATTTGATGAGGAGGTCATCCAGTTTATGGTAGGCTTGGATGCCAATTACTTTCGAGCAGAGGGAGATTATGCATCCTTCATTTAGACACATCTTATACCACTTCTGACCGGTGCTTGTGGAGATGAGAAAGCGAGAGCTTCTGCTGTGAGAGAGGCCTAGAGTGACCTGAGCGAGTAGGGCTCGTCGTAGAGGGGGTTCCCGAGTGAGGTAGAGGACTGATTGGCCAAAGCTTCCAGCCATGCTGACTTGTTGGCGGCATATCGGGGAGGCTTATTAGGGTCGTTGAGCCTGCGGCAGCTGGTCACCAGTTTGTCGGGGTCCAGGGCCCGACTCAGGTATGAACCACACTTTAGCACTTACACTCCACATTGCATTTCAGATATCTTTATTGTGAACACTGATCATTCATATACATTTGTAGGCGTCCATCGAGTACACAAGAGGCGCTCTCGAGCCGATAGCCTCGTTGATGAGGATGGTACAGAGGAGAAAGGCGCTGCTCAGCCTCTACGGTATTCAGGTAATTTTTTTCAGTTTTACATTCCAGGCATAAAATTTCCATTGACACACTAACACTGACATTTCAACTGAAAACTTCCCACACTGGACTGATACAACATATCTGGCATACTACATTTGACACACTGTATGCATACACTGTATCTGACTTCTGCATACACTCATTTTATGCATCATGCTTGCATTTGATACATATGCTGTAACTGATATGTTACAATTGTCTTTTCAGATCCCATCCATACCGATGGCACCAGCGGTAGCTGCAGCACCTGCACCAGCAGTACCTCCTCCAACAGTTGGGAGGAGAGAGAGAGAGGCTCCCGTATGTGGCTGAGGCAGAGCTAGGGGTACCCGAGCTGAGAGCGGTCTTTCAGAGCCTATTCTTAGTGATGATGATGTTGAGACGAACGACTCTAAAGAGGCAGTGAGTCAGCATTCAGAGTCATCTAAGAGTGGAGATGATGACGTCGGCTCGGGTTCCGAGAGTAGAGATGACGATGCTGAGAAGGAATCTGGAATAGAGAGCGGAGATGACACCGGCTCGGGTTCCAGTTCAGATTCAGACAGTGGCGCGAATGGAGACAGTGCTCCAGAGTCCTCTTCTCCGAGGAAGAAGACGAAGAGGGCTTCTCGAGCCTAAGGCGACCAGCACTAATTTTTTTGTATTTTTGCTTAGTTTCTTTTTGTTTATAGTTTTGGCACATCATAGCTTCAGAAAGGTTTTCTTTTCTTTAAAAACTTGTACAAAATTTTTGTAAAAAAAAATCCATAATCGAAATGAAAACCATTTCTTTTTTTTATTATTATTATGAAAAAGTGTTATATTTTGCATCATGAGCACCACTTAGCACAGGATGGACATGGAATCGAAACGGCCAAGAGCACTCTTGATTGAAACAAGATCTTAATCGGGTAATGAACCGACCAACAACTGACATAAAAAGCAATATTCAACTTAATAAACAAAACAACTCGATAAACAAATCAACATACAACTTGATAAACAAAACAACATACAACTTGATAAACAAAAAAACACAACAAAGATACAAACTCAACAAACTTGCTAAAAACCAAAAGGACTCAAAACAAGATCTGAAGACATACAAAGAGCAAAACAAAACACACACTTTCAGCATTGTTCAGCACAAAGGAGGACAGCAGGTCAGAGTAAGAGACTGTCGGCCACAAATGGGGATTGACAGCCACATGCCGGCCATGAGAGGTGGCCAATGTCCTTTGCCAGCCACCAATGTGGCTTGCTGGCTACCTTGCCAGCCACCTGCCGGCCATCAATGTACAGGACCTACAGATTGTTGACACCTGATTTCCACTCACTGCCTTATCTTCTACAAAAGGTTGAGCTTCCTGATTTCTTCATTTCAGCTGTAAATTCTTCACAAATAGAGCCATTTTTCACTGAAAAACTCTCAGATTGGATCGCGACTTTAGATGGCTCGAAAAAGGTGAATTTTTGAGGTTTCAGCATAAATGCACTTTTTTTTGCTGAGCTGTTCTTCGCTTTGTTTTCCGTTCCTTCATGCCATGGTTAGATGCTGGAACCCGATTATAAATCTTTAGCTTCGGAGGACAAGAGATATGCCCGACAATCGAAGAATTTCAAGTGTTAATCGAATCCCGACGCGATGAGGAAATCATACCTCAACCTCGTTTCAGCCATATAGAAGCTTTGGGATGGATGTACGGGCTTACTCTACATGAGGCTCGATCCTTGGTTCACAACGGAGAGCTAGATATTTCCAGCTTGATTCATCGATTTTCTAAGGTCAGTGACCGAGGTAATCTTCTTTGGTGGGGTTTTCGACAACACGCCCTTTGCTTGTGTATGCTAGCACATTTCCTTCTTGCCTCAAATTTCGGCGGGTTTAGCATTCGACTGATTGAAGTGGCCCAAGGTTTGAAAGAAGGCAAGAGTTGTATTGGCTCAGTGCTGGCCAAGACTTTGATGGGCTTAGATGCCTTCCATCGGCGAGAGACTACAAAATTCGCAGGGAGTTCACTACTCCTTCAGGTAATGTTTCCCGCCCTTTCTAATATGTGTTTCTCACATAACTTAGCACTCATGCTTTGTTTTTCTCTCAAAGCCCTTTTCTCACTTTTCTCTCAACGTACATCTCTCTATTCTCTAATCTCTCTTTTCTTTCATCCCTCCCCAGGTGTGGCAAATGGACAATCTAAAGGTAGTGGATTCTTGCCCTGCACACTTAGCTTGAGCGTAATTCTTCCGCCAACAGCTAGTGGATTTCCCGAATGGCGCGAAATCTGTTTTGTTCATTAGCTACTTCAGTTCGGACTCAAATGTCACGGTTCTGAATCTAATCTTGCAAAGTACAATGCAAGACCGATAAATCACCAAAGAGTCCAAATCCGGCAAATCATTTTGGAAAACTAGGGCTGAGCAGCAGATATACCGATCCGCCAAACCCGACCGAACCGAACCGATCCGCTGCATTTTGGACAGATGCGTGATGACGAATGGACGGTTGCAGATTGATTTTCTCCAATCCGCGAATCTGGCGGACGGATGGCGGATTTGAGATTCATTTGGCTGCAACCGAACCACCAAACCGCGAACACCCCTAGTAATTTATAAAACTTTGTGTTTTGAGTTTGTTTAAATATTCTGTTTGTGTTTTCAATTAAAAAAGAGTTTAAATATTCAGTTAAAAAAAAGTTTTCAACTTGAATATCTTTTTTGAATTGAAAAAATAAACGTATTATTTATCTATATTTTTTGGTTTTTAAATCTATCTCTAAAAATAATAAATAGAAAATATGACATATTCTGGTTGGTTTTTGTTTTCAAAAACATATATAGATGTAACAATACAGAGACATACAATCTCTACTACTGCTTTGTTCATGGCTTTGGTGGTTTGAATTGTTTTTATATTTTAAGAACCACAGATTGTAATACTTTATGTGGATGAGACATGCTGTGATTGTAGTATGTGGATGAGGCATACAGTGATTGTGATATTCTAAAGTTTCAAACTTTCTTACTTTGGATGAGGTTTGCAGTGATTGTAATTTTTTTTAAGTCATTAACTGTAATACATTCTTCTCTTTTTTTTTTTAAGGAACTGCACAAGTTGAATTATGTTAAAAATTTATAAAATTTTAAACTGCCAAACCGATTCGCATCCATCTGCCAAATCGCCAAACCGCTCAATTCACATCCGCCGGATTGGCAGACGGATGCGGATTGATTTTCTCCAATCTGCCAATCTGGCGGACGGATGGCGGATTGGAGGTTCCGTGGCCACAACCGACCCGCGCCCACCACTATGGAAAATTGATTTTTATAAAGAAGTGTCAAACATGGACTTCTTTGCCAGATACAGAGTCACCACCTAAATGTTTTATTTTGGGGAAAATTTAGGAAACCCTGACTCGTTGCCTAAAGCCACGTGTCCGTCATCACCAAAGTTGCCTCGGCTCGAGAGCTTGGGTATGAGAGGGGAAGGTCATGCAATGAGCACCCCCACTCGCCCGATCAAAGATCGGCTTTTACCAACATGATATTTTGTTTTTGAAAACACATGTGTTCCTATTCCGGTTTATTAGCTAGCTTACTACGTGATGCACACATCATACAAGTATAGACTAGATCGCCTAAGTTGGAACAAAACATCTCATGTTTGTTTGAAAATGGTTTGAAGGTGCTACTTGCAAGTAGGCTAAGACGTGGATTTGCCACCCTTAAGTGGGCTTAGAAAACATGATTTTGCCACCCTCAAGTGGGCTTAGAAACCATGATTTTGCCACCTCAAGTGGGCTTAAAACTCGCATTTTGATGAATTGCTCCAATTCAAGTAATCCAACCTTCACCCACAGGCATTCAGGTAGTTATATCATTTAAGAAAATAGCCTCATGGCAAGCATGCTGTCATGGCAATACTCACACTCATGCAAGATGCTAAAGCGTAAAAACTTACCTAGTACTCCGAGCCAAAACAATAGCTAGTTAGTAATCAATGCATGATCCTAGCTATATTAAGATGGCTAATGCAACACATGCAAAATGCAACTAGAAATAGGCTCGGCTATTCTAAAATGGCATATGAAATGCAACACTTGATAACATGTATTCAAGTAGGAATTAAAATACGATGAAGTTAGTATGATGCGCCGAGCCCGGTGCATGCAAGACAAATGAATGAATGCAAACATGCATAGCATAAGGATGCTAATTGAAATATGTCCTAAAACTAACCACTGAAAACAGGTAAGTAAAAGGGAGAAAGACGTGGGGTTGGAAGACATTCACACACTCACACACACTTATTACAAAATTCGCCCTCTCGACGGAGGGTCCGAATGAATAATACAAGCCAACTAATTAATCAACAACCCTAGCTAATTAATTATTACAAAACTCTTAACTAATTAAACAAATTAATTAAGTTACAAAACAGACTAAGTATGAAATTAAAGAGGCTTCCACAGCTTCGCCTCGGAATGATTGAATGATGCATGCTCGACCGGCTTCGCTCGAAAATCTGTTGCTATGCCTCTTGTTGCCTCTGTTTGCACACTTGTGCTCCTCTGAAAACTGTGAAAGTTCCTGTGATGCTTCTGAACCACCTCATGGTCACTATGAGAGGCCATCGGCCAAAATATGAGGACATCGGCCAGGCAACAATGGTCATCGACCACAATTGATGATATCGGCCAAAAATTGTTAGCCGATCGGCACTGAATATAGCCGACCGGCCATCTCTTCTTGCAGAATACTCCTTTTGCTGCAGCAGAGGACAAACAAGGGCATGGAAATACATTTGCAAGAAAATGTCGTGCAACTACATCCCTTATCATGTTTGAAACTCAAAGGAGTGTAGTGTTCGACCCTCGGGCCATCAATCACGTATTTCGATGCATGATGGCCAAAGAGGCCGAATTGCACAAATCAATATGGAATGAATGCACAAAAAGTCATGAATCCCTCACACTCTATCATGTTGGATCAAGAGTGTCGGTGATCGAGGGTTGAGGCACGTTTCGTCACTTCAAGTAGGAAACGTCCCTCGTTTCTCGTGTTTGGTTTGACACCCCAAACCAAACACGATGCAATGCAAGCATATTAGATGCCATGATAATGGCATGCAAACCGTGTAATGCACCCTAAGCATGTAAACAAGCTAATGTAGCAATCATGCACAATGCAATGCAACCTAAACATGCAAACATACAATGTAATAGGCATGCAACAACAATATCAACAACATGGAATGCGATAAGCGTGCAACAACACACAAACCGCATGGTCTATGGACTTATACTGAAAATGGATAGACCTCAGCCATACCAAAAACAGTGGCCAAAATGCCAAGGAATGATGGAATAAAATGCGACACAAGCATTCATGGCAATTGGCCTATCACTTAGGCATAAGGACACAACTCTCAAACATGAGCAAGGAGTATAGCGATTCCGGGTTTACCCTTGTTGTACAGTGATCTGGACATGTGTCCGTGGATGTTGGTAGTTGTTTATTATTTTGTTTACATCCTTTTTACTTAGTATTTGAGTTATAGGATGTGTTAGGCGGGTTTGTTTCAGGTTGGTTGAGTTTAGAAACCAAAACTAGTTGCCCAGATTTTTGGCCTGTACGCTCGAGCGGAGGTGTTGGCGCTCGAGCGTAGATTACATCCATCCAGTATCTTGTTGTGCAGTGTTGTGAGCTCGAGCGTAGGGTTGGGAGCTCGAGCGTAGGTCTGTTTCTGCAAAAGTGCTGAGCGAGTGCATTCTGCGCTCGAGCGGGAGGTTGGCCGCTCAAGCGGAAGTCTGTGAGTGGCCGCTCGAGCGGGGTGTTTTACGCTCGAGCGGAAGACTGGGTTTAAGTCCCGAATTTGTGACTCCAGGTATCCTCTCAATTACCTAGCGAATAGACCTGGGTTAAAGTCCCGAATTTGTGACTCTTTAAATCACTTTTTCACTTTCTCTTCTCTCTCTTACTTTTCCAAAAACACCATTGTTGAGTCACTCTCTCTAGAGACTACCTTCTCTCTAGGTTTTGATCTAGTAGGAGTGATTTGCTCACCTTTGGCCTTTACAAAAAAGTTGTTGATCGTCGAGGGCTACGTTTTAATCTGAAAATCACGGGTTTTGGAGCACGTTGGGTTTTGTTGTCTTCTCCTTTGGGACTCCGAATTTGAGGTAGGGATATCCTACTCCTCTCTATGGGTTTTGTCTTTAAATTTTGGTATTTTGAGATGTTGGGCTTGGTTTGGTAATCTTGTAAAGGTTTGGGGCTTTTGTGTAATTTTTACAAAGGTTGGGGTTTTATTCATAATAAACCTAGATGCATGTTTGGCATGAAGAAAATGGAATGATTGTTGAATCATTGATGAAAATGGGACCTAAGGGTTGAAATGGTAATTATGGAAAATGGCCTAATTACATTGTTTAATTAATTGGGATAATTAATTGGTGAGAAATGAGGAAATGAAATGTTGATTGAATATCCATTTGTGCATTTATTTTCAGTTTTAGAAATAATTGCTTTGGGCTATCGGTGGAGGATAGTCGGGATTGTTGTAGACAATGCATGATGATTAAGTAAACGGAAACTAATGAATGGAATGTGTCATGGAACTTGACAGTTGATAGAATACATTAATTGTATGTATTGTGTGATTGTATATAGAACCAATGTGTTTATAGGCGTTGTGTGTAGAGGAGGAGATAGGGGATGTACTCCGCGGTTTAGGGGAAGATAGGGGATGTACCTCTAAACCGGATAGGTATTGGGAGGAGATAGGGGATGAACTCCGTAGACAGAGCTCATATGCTTGTCTAGAGAAGTGAAGATAGAGCTCATATGCTTATCTTTCTGAAGTGTGGATACAGCTTGTATGCTTAGCTGTGGATATTGTTGATATACATATCTGTTATAGAGTGTGGATACAGCTTGTATGCTTAGCTGTGGATATTGTTGATATACATATCTGTTATAGAGTGTGGATACAGCTTGTATGCTTAGCTGTGGATATTGTTGATATACATATCTGTTATAGAGTGTGGATACAGCTTGTATGCTTATCTGTGGATATTGTCGATATACATATCTGTTGAGAACGTGGATATAGCTTATATGCTTATCTGTGGATATTGTGGTTATACATATCTGTTGTAGAGTGTGGATACAGCTTGTATGCTTATCTGTGGATATTGTCGATATACATATCTGTTGAGAATGTGAGATATAGTTTTTATACATATCTGTGGAAATGATGATAGAGCTAGCAAGCTTATCAGTTGAAAAAGGGTAAATGAAAAGTAATTGGGACTTGTAAGTCGTTGACATAAAAATGTAATTTATGTGATTATGAATGAAAGGAATGCGGTTAGTTTAAATGTAAATGCATGTCTTATCTGATGGGTTTATTGTTATTATTTTGAGGGCGTTACAAGGAGTGACAAACATGATAATGTGGCAATGAAATGAGCTCTGAAATTATGTGAGGAATGATGCCAAATCATGCACACAAGTCAAGCATAGCATGCAAGAAAGCTCAAAACTCGAAACTAGCAAAGGGGTTCACACTAGGCTATGCAAAACATGAAGCCAATGGCCCAAGCAAACCAAAATAGTCCTAAAGCATATTAAAGTGAGTCTAAAACATGCGTGGACCAAGGCCAAAACAAGCTAGAACAAAAGTCCAAAAGGCATGAGGCATGCAAGGCTAACAAGGGGTGTTATACTACACCTATTAAGACCAAACACGGCATGATTTAACCAATGAAAATCAGAGTTATGGCATGTCAAAATAAGCCAAAAAACCCACTTGGATGGCATCCCAAAGACCCAAGTATGATGGCATGCACAATGATCCATTCATGAGCCATAAAACACCAACTCTTCAAAGCATTAAATGAGTGACAAGAACAAGTGTATGACTACTCTATATGGACTGAAATCACATATGAAATGATGCCAAATCATGAAAATGATCGAAGCTATGCATGCTAAAGACTTGGACACTCAAAGCCAACAAGCTAGATTGAACCAAGGCTATACAAAACAATGCATGCATAAATAAAACAACACCAAACAGAGCTTAAACATGGTGAAACATGGCTAAAAGTTCCTTTGAGTTGAGCCAAAATATGCAGGCATGATGGTCCAAATGCATGATGCATGTTAAGGCAAATGAGAGGATTGCAAGACAAGTGTATGATGCATGTAAAAGGCTATCAAACCAAGTTAAAACAAAGGTATAGCATGGCCAAATAATACCAAATACTTGCTGAAATGAAGCCAAAACATGCTACCAATATAAGCCATTTATACTAGCAAATGAGACGCAAGGAGAGAGGGGGTGTCCCTCTCCTATTCAAGACTCCAAAACCACTTCTCCACCATTAAAAATCCCCTGGATTTCAGTGGTGAGAAACTCAAAACAAGATGGTTCCAAAGCCCAAAAAGAAAGGCACAAAATAAGGCCAAACAAGGCCTAAGAGGGGGTAGACAACCCCCAACCAAAAAGTGACCTCAAACAATCATCTCAAGCATGAAAAATTAGAACTTTTTGTATTAGAAAGCTAAGCTTAAAACAACATGCAAGCTTAAGAAAAAATGGGGGTTTAAAACGTTAAGAGCTCACCCTTGTAGGACCTCTTCAAGAACACACCTCCAGCAGGTTTTCTGAGTTCAAACCAACCCAAGAACACCAAAACTAACTCTTAAGGATCTCAGCAACCAAATGATGGTGTATTACTAGGTGTTGTAGTGCAAAAGTGAAGACAAAACACCCTTTTAGGCACAAACACACACACAAATATAGAGAGAATGAGATGTAGAGAGAAAGTGTGATATATATTTTTGTATCTCAATTTTCTGAACCTCTGAGAAGGGAGGAGGAGCTTCCTTCTTATAGGAATTCAATTCCAAAGCTTCTTGCAGAAGCTAGAACAAGGTGCAAATCCCTCCATACACGTGCATGGAGGAAGGGAATTGTGCCCACCAGTTGTCACAGCTGGCAGAAAATATCTGCAAAAAGCAGATGAAAAGGTCTCGGCTAAAAAATATGGCCGATTGATCAAACAAAGTGTCGATCGACCAAAAAAAGTGTCGATCGGCCACCACTTTTGGCCGATGGCAAGAAAACAAAGGCCGATGGCATCATGCCTTGGCCGATGGGTTGAGGGGATGGTCAACAAACCACCCTCTTCCCTCAGAAGCAAAACCACAAGTCCTTGGTTCACAACCAAGCACAAAATAGACAAGTTGAGAGATCCTAAGGCAAGGCGCGCAGCCGAGACCTTCAGGATCTCAAAATGAACACGAGCATGGATGAGTGTTCAAACAATGACGTCCAAGTCTTGAGGACGGTCAAAAATGGGGTGTCTACAATGTGCAATAGGTCTGCTGCTAACATTGCTTGGCATTTCCCCTGGCTTAATCTGACCGAAATGAGCTACAGCATGACTCGGCAACTTGGCATTCAATTGATCGACCTTACACACTATGTATTCTACTTTTCGTTCCGGTTCAGACATCAGTTTGGACATGATTAGACTTGCCCAGAGGAGGAGGTAGAGTACCCAGTTTCATTCGCCATCCGAGGTTCATATTTGGCTAAGTACATCACTGCTTGGAGAATGAGAGAACTTCTAGTCCTTGCCCCTAGTTTCAGCTGCGCCCTTTCTGGTGAGTGCCTGACTTGGCTCGAGAATGAGGCACAAACCGAACCCACTTTGGCATCAGAAGCTTCCATAAGCGGGAACACAGGAGCACCTGACTCATCTATATCCCTAGTTTATTGCTTTGACCTTTACTTTTCAGGTTTTATGATGTAATAAAAACAACTTTGATTTGTATCCAGAGTTTGGAGAACTTTGTATTGAAATCAATGAAATTAAAGTTGTGAGCATTGAAAATTTTCCTTTTGGTCCAAAAATGATCTAAGTTGTAAAAGGTAAAATTTGAGCAAAAATCAACTGTTATCAAAACTTTTCAAAATCATTTTCAATAAGGATCACCACTTGACACGCACGAAATCAATCCTTGAGATGTACAACCCCGAATCCAAAGATCACAAATTGTCTCTTGACTGAATAACACTGCGCAGCATTATAACCAGCTCTCAAAATAAAGATCACAACCGAACTTTCAGGTAAAGAACAGACAAATATGACCTAATTAGACACATAGGCAGGACTGTTGAGTTGGAGGTGTTTACGGCCGGACTTCAGGATGAAATTGCCTACGTATCTCGAAGATGGGAATCAGGCCTTACGTAGTTCGGTTCGGGTTCACTCGAGTATTAACTCTCTCCTTTTGCGCTCTAACTTTTGCCAAGGCCGCCCTTTAGGGTTTTCAACCTTGCGAGCTCAATTTTTCTTTATTTCCAATTTTTTGTGCTCTCACTTTTGCCTAGGTCGCCCTTTCGAGTTTTCAGCCTAGCGAGCCTCTCAGGGATAGTATTTCTTCAACTTGTCCATGTTGATAGGTTGGGAAAATTCTAGGCCATCCAAGTCCATGAGAATAACGGCTCCACCCGACTAGATAGTTTTGATGACGTGAGGACTAGTCCAATTGGGTCTGAACTTGCCCCTAGGGTCATGGATCGGAGCTCGGTTTTCTTTAAGCACCAAATCCCCTTCTTTAAGATTTCGAGACTTAACCTTCTTGTTAAAAGCATGAGCAATCCTACGTTGATAACCTTGAATATGGTACAATGTTTTCAGCCTTCTCTCATCATACAGCATCTGTTCTTCGAACCTGTTTTGTTGCCAGTCCACCTCTGCAATCTAACACTCAGCCGTAACTCGCAGCGACAAGACTTTTATTTTGATTGGCAGAATAACTTCCATCCCATAGACAAGAGAATAAGGAGTTGCCCCTATAGATGTCCGGATTGAAGTTCTGTAACCCTAGAGCGCAAATGGCAATTTATCTTGCCAGTTTTTGTTGGTCTCAACCGTCTTCTACAAAATATGCTTGATGTTCTTGTTGGTGGCCTCAACAACTCCGTTGGTTTGCAGTCGGTATGTAGATGACTTATAGAAAGCCACGTTGTATTTCTCCAACAAGTCAATCACTTCCTTCTTGAAATGAGAGCCATTATCTGAAAGGATCTCATTTGGAACTCCATATCGACAAATGATATTGTTTCAGATAAACTTAACCACATGCGCTGCTTTCAACATTGCATAGGACTGAGCTTCCACCCACTATGTAAAGTAATCAATTGCCACCAGAATGTATTCATGCCCATTTGACCCTTTTAGTGTGACTGCGTTGATGACGTCGATTTCCTAGACTGAGAAAGTCCATGGTGAAGTCATGTTATATTGCTTCGACGGCGGGATATTCATGTGATTAGCATGAATTTGGCATTTGTGGCATCACCGAACAAAACCGATACAATCCTCCTCCATGGTACTCCAGTAGTAACCTTGCCTGAGAATCTTCCGAGCTAACATTACTCCATTCATGTGCGCTCCACACTCTCCCTTATGGTTGGCCTCCATTAGGTGCGTTGATTCCTCTGCTTCGACACACAACTTGTGCATTCCCAGATGACCTTTATTGTATAGCTTACCTCTGCAGATGATAAATTGAACGGCCATCCGCCGTATTGCCCTCTTATCTTTGGCATTTGCCCCTGGTGGATAAATCTCTTTTTCTAAGAAGTTCAAGATATCATAGAACCAAGGGTTTTGATCTTGCACTTCATCTATTGCGGCGATAGTCTCGTAGGCCGGTGGATATCTCTGCTCAATGATGATTGGACGCATCCAGACTCCAAATGGGATGTCTATCATAGAAGATAGAGTTGATAAGGCATCAACGAACCTGTTGTTCTCTCTTAGTAGATGCGTGAAAGTCAGCTTTTCAAACATAGGAATCAGAATGTCCAGGGTTTGGTGATAAATCTTCATCTTTTCTTCTTTGACCTTCCAGTCTCTATTTGCTTGAGACACAACTAGTGTAACCTTTTTGTCTCTAGTTCCAGGGTGGCTTCCAAACCAATGATACACACCTCGTATTCTGTTTCGTTATTGGATACCTTGAACCGGAGTTTGAAGGCTAAGGGTATATGGGAATTGTCGGGTGCTATCAACAACACACCTATCCCATAACCGTATTGATTAGACGCTCCGTCAAAGTACATTGTCCAAATCTCTTCCTCGACTTGTAGAATAGCTTCATCTGGCACTACAACAAAACTGACTTTTTACAACACCACATCAATAGCATACAATAAATGCACGCCGTAGTTTCTCACTTTTACAACTTGTTTTTTTTGCATGTCGTAAATACTCTTCCAACCACGGCGTGTCTATTGCGTAGACCGTGAATGGTAATAATGATGATTTTTTTACGACTTGCAATGCACGCCGTAAATAATAATACTTTCTACGACGTGCATATGACGTGCCGTTAATACATCAATTATATACAGCGCACATACGCCAGCCGTGAAAAGTGAATACTTTTCATGGCGTACACAACACCCACCGTTAAAAGTATTGCATTTTTTACGATGCACACATCACCTGTTGTTAAAAGTATTGTCTTTTTACGGCACACAATACATGTCGTGAATTGTATGATAATAAAAAACACCAAAATAAAATTTGGGGCGCCAATCACCAAAAATATATACATATATATGTATTAGATTTTTTTTTCCCCCCAAAATAAACATTCCAATCTCTCTTTCCCACAATCGCTGCCTTTAGTTCTCTGAACAGCACTGCCATTGTTGTTGATTCACTCACTCCTGTAAGTTACTCTCCCTCACCACCATTGCTCTCTCTCTCTCTCAATTTGTAAACCCTAACTTATTTGAAAGTAAGACTGCCCTGCTATTTTTCTGGAAAAAATTTCATCGGTTCCTAAACTTTCAAGGAAACCTCTTCTAATTATTCTTTCATTCTTTGATCATTAACAATTTAATAAGAAATGGAAAGGAAACATGATGGGTTAGAGAGAGCGAGAGTATGCCTTCTCTCTAGAAACTACCTCAGTTTCTAGGGTTTGTTCATTCAATATTTCGCTGATGATGGTTGATTACTCATCTGATCTACACGACTTAGATACGATGGGTGATGAACTAGTGATTGAAGGTACTACTACACCTAAGGGGAGTTCGTACATCTTGAAGGATAGTCTTTCGGATAGTGATTTGTTAATTTTGATGGACATCGCAAAGAGAAATGGGGGTAAGAAACATAATGGGGGTTAGAAACATCGTTCTGCATCTGATATCGAGATGGAAAGGAGGCCTAAGGCTTCAATTGGGATTGAGTCTGAGATCCCTAGTCTAAGTTCTTTTGTTGATGCTATGGGTGGTCTCTGCTCTGAGATTCGAGAGATGAATGTTATTTAGCTCCACATTAAAACAATAGGTATTTACTTTTCTCTCAAGATTTTTCTAGAGTTGTTATATAACATATATCATGGTATTACAAAAAAGAGATGTCTAATGGTTTGATAAATTTGAGTGATTGATTAATGCAATAGACTCATAAGGATTCAGATTGCTTAATTGTTTAACCCTTTTCTTTGGTTTGCTTCGGATGGTTTTGTGGGTCTTGTTGGCTATTGGGCATAGTATGTGGGTTTTGATGACTTTGGTTGTGTATATATGTAGATGAATTGTGTTAATTTTTTGTTTGTACATTCTGGAATATATACCCCATTTTGAGGTATTATATTCAAGATATGATATTTTGTGGGGTTAATATTATTTTGGTAGTCTTCATTTTGGTCGGGCATAGAGAATTGAAAGAATCTCACATTAGAAATTATAAAATTATTTGTATTTTCTCTGAATCTTAGGAAAGGTCAGTATAAGCTACCGAAAAAAAATTGTGTTTGCAAAGGAGAACAAGTTGAAAGGAGGAAAGTCTCAATCTCTGAATAGTTAAAAGAAAATTGTAAACTTGTGAAAAAATGAGAAGGCTTATCAAGTTGTGTTTAATTGGTGCTTGGAAAGGTGGATCTGTATATAAACCTTTATTGACTTTTATTTAGCATCTTGGTACTACCAATGAAGGTTGGCAGATACAGTTGGGAAGAGGAAAGTGAGGCTCTTTCTTCATTATTTATGTCTATGTGTGTTGGGAAAGTGAGGCTTATCAAACTGTGAATGTAACTTATTCATTTTTGTTTGTTTTTCTTTTTAAACAGAATTTTGTAGTTGGTGGTGCGTAAATCCAAATGTAATGATATAAAAAACAAATATTAGCTTACTACTTTTTGTTCTTAAAATATATGGTTTGGCAGAAATTTAAAGATTGACTACGAAAGAATAAACAACTTTAGAGTTGTTCATAACTGCTTTATGTTTTGTCTACAAAATTTGCTTAGATTTAATGTTTAGTGGCGTTTTTTGTTTATATGTATTTCTTTAGTGTTCAAAAACTTGAAAACAAGTCATGATTCTATGATGGTTCTATCTTATTCACAGAATGACAGTTGCATAAAATGATTTCTGGTTCATTATTAACGGGGTAAGAAGTTTGAAGCTATAAGAGTGGGGTTTCTATTTGATTAAATAGTGAAGCTTGTCTATTTTTTCTAGTAGTGGATAAGGATGCATAATTTATTTGTTGTGAAACAGAGGCTTTTACCTTTCTGATTCTTCTTTGTTCCATTTGTTCATCTTTTACATTTCTAATTCTTTAACTATTGCATGAAATGCTAATCCTTATTTGTTTTTAAAGATGAAATGCCATCTATAAGAAAGTTTTTATCTTAGGCATTAATTAATTTTTACTTTAAATTAGTACATGGGTGAAATTATAATTCCATTAGATGGAGTAAACAACACTAGTCATTATCGTTTTTATCTTATTTTTTATTTAAATAACTACACTATTTCCAGCAGCAAAGAGTAAACACAAGTATTGTAGATGGCTGTGATGCTCTATTTCTTTATAAAGAATGGAGCTGCTACTGTCTAGGTGTTGTGTCTGCCTGTTGTTACTGTCTATAAATTCTACAGGATTGTGATGTGTATGCTTTAGTTTAGCTTCTAGGAATAGCTGCCCAGGTGCTGTGTGTGAGTGTGTGTCTCTGCCTTGCTGCTGCTAGCTCTGTTTGCTGGCTGTTTAGCAACTGTCTAGGTGCTATTTGTGAGTGTGTATCGCTGTTTGCTACTGCCTCATATGTATTGTGGCCATTTTTGTAGGGGTTGTTTTTGTTTGTTGGGTTTTAGTTGGTTTTATTTTCTTATCTTGGTTTTGTCAGTTTTGTTTTTGTTTTGTTTTGTTTTGTTTTTGTTTTTTTTTTTTTTTTTTTTTTTTTTTTTTTTTTTTTTTTTTTGCTGGGCTGTTTAATCATGTTAGTGCCTGGGGCATGCCCCCTTGTAATCTTGTATTTTTTCCTGTTTTAATTTATGACTTATTCAACAACAAAAAAAAAAAGTCTTAGGTTTAGGGGAAACACCATCATCATCATGCATAACAAAGTCTATTTATTTCTTTATAATAGCTGTTAGTTAATTAATATATACAATATAGTAACATCACATAATATTATGTTCTTGTTATTTAATTATTATATAATACTACTACTTTTATATTATTGCTATGT
Source organism: Camellia sinensis (assembly GCF_004153795.1). NCBI lineage: Eukaryota > Viridiplantae > Streptophyta > Magnoliopsida > Ericales > Theaceae > Camellia > Camellia sinensis. The sequence goes on along the minus strand of NW_021027098.1, from coordinate 178,097 downwards.
TAATGTTCTATCCATTATTATAGGTAGTATCATTATGCCATGCCACTGATTTGAGCACTAACTTTTCAAATTAATGGCGTCTGAGAAAGCTAATGCCCTAAAATTGCTTATTTGACTATAAGTCTAGGACACTTGAAGAGATAAAAACTCTCTTTTTATTGGATGATGGAGAAATAAATTAGTTTTTCCAATTGTAAAATTTTGATACATGACCACAATTGTTTTGTTTTGCTTGAATGGTTATTTATGGTATTATGTTAGAGATATGTTTGTGACAAATGACTTTAAACATAATATATTGGTAACATTGCTTTTCATGAAATGATGATAACAAACATAACATAATAAATTTTAGATCACCCTTTAAGCACCATCTTCTGAAACTAAGTTGAATGAGGGATAGTTTGTTATTGACAGTTTTATGTCATTTTTCAGAATATTGAAGCAATTGACCGATGAGCAAACTTTGAAAGATATGTTGTTGTTATTCTGTGCTTTTTAAAAACTTGAAGTAGTGAAATGTTGAGTTTCCACAAATTTTCTAGTCAAAAAGTCATAAACAAGATCTCTTAGCCGAGATAGTTTTGGAGGAGCAACATGGTAGGGAACTGTCTAAAATTGTGACAGAATTGCTTCCTGATCCAAAGAGCTCTACAATTGTGGATAAACCATCCCGGGCCTAAAAAGTATGGTTCTCAATCTCCATGTGTAAACAGCAGGATCTGTCTTTAGTCCTTGTTGAGAGTAGTGATGATAAAGTGTTCTATTAACTTCAATGCTTTTACAATTTGCTAGAGTAATGACAGAAATAAGGTGTAACGATTGACTGAAGAAGTAGAGAAATATTTTGAGGACTTCATTTCAAATGTTGAAGATATAGATATTTCTTCATTTGATGGAGAAAGGAGTGATGCAAGTTTGACTTTAGGAGTAACAAAGACTAGAGATGTGGTGTCACATTCTAGCGAAATAGAAACAATTTATAGAACAGAATGTGTTTGACTCAACCAACATTATTTATGGGATATAGTTTCAACAGTTTTTTGCATCACCCATCAATAGGGAATTTTGTGTCCTCAATTCAATATTGCTCATATTAATTTGCATTTTTTCCTCTAATTAAATTCTTAGATTTTGACCATCTCTTTTTGGTTGCTTGGAATATTAGTTAGGTGATTAGATTTGCTGCAGAACCATGTTCTGCACTTTTTCTTTTTTTTTTTGGCAACAATGTGAAACTCATTTAGGCTATTATTCATGGGTATAAAATGGACGACTTACAAATAAGCATGCATTGTGGTTGTAACCAAAAGTTAATGGTGGCAAGGAGAGAATCTGTAGAGTGGATTTTAAGGGTTAGGAGTTAAAAGGATGTAACCAAAAGTAAAAGCCAAGGGGGTCTAGGAGTTAAAAGGATGTAACCAAAAGTAAAAGCCAAGTGTGGTATAGTTAACTCTTTATACAACAGAAATGGTGATCATGAGGGTTGGACCTTAAATTTTAGAACTCTGCTTCAATGGGAGGTGGAGGAAATAATGAGATTAAATGATGCTCTACTTACTGCACCTGCTATTAGAGACAACAGGTTTCACAATTTAAGGTGGTCTACTGGTTGCTCAAATAGATTTTGTCTCCTCAGCCTATCATTGGTTTGAATTGTCCTTGGGCCATATTTGTAGAATTACTGCCTCGATTTGAAAAAATGTTGCCCCTCCCAAAACTCAATTCTTTGGGTGGTTGGCATGGAGAAGGAGGATCAAATCATCCAGCTATCTTCAAAGGATTGGAGCTGTCAATAATAATGCTATTGTTCTTTCTATTTTCTGCAGGTCTGAGGTGGAATCTGATGATCATGTGTTATTGCACTGTCCGTTTGTTTAGTCACATGTTATTAGATGGTGGGGTTTTGTTTGGGCATTACCAGGCTCTGTTAATGACTTACTCCAATGGTAGGCTAGTGTAAATCTGTCAAAACTGGAGAGGAAAATCTGGAATTCCATTCTATTTGCTGTTTTATGGTCAGTTTGGAAGCTAAGGAATGAGGTTGTCATTGATTTATTTCTTGGTGTCGTCATTGATTTATTTCTTTGTGTTGTGATTAGATGGAGGAATCAAAGTTTGTGTTTGAAGCCAAGATAATCCAAAGAATGGAGCTTTTGGTGTTATCTACTCTTCAATGGAAGATGAATCCTATGACCCCACTTTCATTTGTTGATCACATTGTGAGGAGGTTTGGATTTAAGACAGATTTGCATTTGGAGTTTCTGTGGAGGTGTATAGACAATTGTTGAATATCTATAATTTATGTATAGACAGTTGTTGAATGTTTATAATTTACGGATGTAGTTTCTTTTTCATGTTTCAAACAATATTTTGGTGGTTGATTGATGTTTTGTGATGCTTGTTTGTAATATTTGTTAGATTGTACAAAATTAGTCAAATAGAACCTGTTGAATTAAAAAAAAAAAAAAAACTGTATATTCTACGGAAAACATTATAAGTCGTATTACATATTTTACAGCGCGCAATCAGTGTCATTATTTGTCTCACCAATTAACGGCGTGCAAAAGTAGTCGTAGAAAAAGTAACAACGATGCAAAAAATTTGCTATTAAATAGTTTTTAACGGCGTACTATAGCATGTCCTAGAAAAAGTAACGACGCACAAAATCTACCGTTAAATAGTTTTTAACGGCGTACGAAGCATGCTGTTGAAAGTGAATGACTTTCCATGGCTGGTCATAATATGACGTGCGCTGCATGTCGTAAAAGGGTTTTTACGACGTGCATTGGGCGCCGTAAAAACCTTTTTTTGTTATAGTGTGGGAACAAGTATTCTACCGCTTCATCCCCTACCATTGGGTGATCTGCCAGGAACTCCGCTACTGCTCTTCACTTGACTGACTTGCGAGTAACATACTTCATATCAAATTCGGAGAGAATAAGCAACCAACGGGCTAGCCTACCCGTAAGCGCTGGTTTCTCAAAGAGATATTTGATGGGATCTAATCTCGAAACCAGAATTACAGAGTGAGCTAACAAGTAGTGCCTCAACTTCCTAGTAGTCCATACCAAGGCTAAGCAAGTTTTCTCCAACGGAGTGTAGTGGGTCTCATAATCCAGCATTTTCTTGCTCAAATAGTAGATGGCTTTCCCCACCATATCCTCAGATTCCTGAGCAAGCATGCATCTCATCGTTGTGTTTGTTACTGATAGATATAGAATCAAGGGCTTCCCCAGTTTTGGCGGCGACAACACAGGCGGATTCTGAAGATACTGCTTGATCTGCTCAAAAGCGAATTGACATTGATCGTCACATCGAAACTTCTTTCCTTTCTTCAGGAGACCAAAAAGTGGTTCACAAGTCAAGGTTAATTTACAGATAAACCGTCTTATGAATTGCACTTTACCCAGAAAGCCTCGCATCTCCTTTTCAGTCCTTGGTGATGGCATTTCTAGGATGCCCTTGTCTGATCAAGAAACCCAGCATTTTCCTTGCTGTTACACTGAAAGTACATTTCTGCGGATTCAAGCTCAGTCTGTTTTCTCTAATCTGTTGAAACAATTTCTTCAAGGCGGTGTAGTGGCCCTCTCTTTCTTTTGAGTTGACAATCATGTCATCCACATACACCTCGACCTCTTTATGGATCATATCGTACAAAATAGTGGTTGCAGCCCTTTGATAGGTAACCCCGGCATTCTTCAGCCCAAATGGCATCACCCTACAGCAATAGGTTCCCCACGACGTAGTGAATGCGATTCTCTCTCTGTATTCGAGCGCCATCAGAATCTGGTTATACCCGGCAAATTGATCCATGAAGGAGAGCAATGCATGACCCGCGGTGAAGTCCACTAATTCATTGATGTGCGGTAAAGGAAAGTCGTCCTTCGGACTATCTCTGTTCAGATCTCCAAAGTCCACATACACCTGAATTCTGCCATCTTTCTTCGGCACTGGGACGATATTGGCCAACCAAGTTGGATACTCAGATACTAGTAAAAACCCTCCGTCTATCTACTTGGTGACCTCCTCCTTAATCTTCAAAGCCCAATCCGAACGTATTCTTCGCAACTTCTGTTTGATGGGTCGGGCCTCAGGGTCAAGAGAGATCCGATGCTATATAATCTCAGGATTGATTCCAGGCATGTCTTTGTAGGACCACACGAAAACATCTTTGAAATATTTTAATAAAGTGACTAAGCGCTCACGCTCCTCCGAAGACTACGTGGACCCGATCTGGACCAGACGCAAATCCTTTTCAGTACCCACATTAAAAGCAATGATTTCATCAGCAAGGGGTTTTGCAAACCTCTCATTTTCTCGATTAATCAAAATTTTCAATACTAAAGAAATTCCTTCCTTATCGTTTTCATTAAAATTTTGAAAGTCTTGATCAATGCAACAAACAAGAGGCACAGAGAAATACTTAGAAACTGCAGTGGCATTCTCATTCAAAAGGTCAACCTCATCCAGTTCTTCGGTTACAACTAACTCAAAAGCAAAAGAAAAAAACGACCTGGACAAGACCTTGGCATCCTGGTTATCACTCCCAGGAATATCGGACTCAGGCTCAAAAGCACCGAAATCTAATTTTGACTCATTACCTGACTCAGAATTACTAGATATGTAGCCCTTCTCCAGCTGCCAAGCGAGGGATGGTGCATCAGATGCATCCAAAATGCTGCTAGAAGGGTTCACACCCAGTTGGACCCCGATCATGGAAACGGTCAGGTTATCCCCCAAGCTCTCTGAATTGATCAGAGGATCTGATAGGAGACATGCCAGTGATGCCCATACTTGAAGTTCATTACTGTTCTGGTCATTTTCTATGCTCTGCTTAGCTTCAACAGTAATTGGCTTAGTGTATCACTGTCTTGCAGCTGCAAGTCAAAGAAAATTTCGAAGCCGGGAACCTGCTGCTTCTCAGAATTCAACCAGGGTTTGGGGAAACTGCAAAATGGGAAGTCTTTACCTTCCTGAACAAAATGACCATTTAGGGTTCCCCGGATTGGTTTGTGCACAAGCTCGTACCATTTCCCGGTTTGCTTAGCTCGGGCTCTGTCTGCCATCTCTTTTCCTTTCCTAACCCAATCCTCTTGGGTGGACATATAGCCAAGACCAAAGGCATGTGGATTATGTGGCACATCGGCCAATGCAGTGACACCTTTCTAGCCACTTCTTCCCAAATCCATTCCTGGTACATGTCGAAGCTTGTTCATGATGTAGATTGATTGGGCACTGACGTACAAGCCCTCATCAATTGCTAAGATGTTCTATATTGCCTGGGCCTTAGCTAGGGTAAATCAAGAAAGGAATACATCTTCCTCACCATGAACAATTTTCAGCACAGGTGTAGTTACCTCTAGCAGAGGATGTATGGATGAATTCCCGAACACAATTGCCATCCTCTTCCCATGGGGGTATTTCAGTATTTGGTGGAGAGTAGCGGATACAACTTTTACCTAGTGCAACAAGGGCCTCCCTAACAGTAGATTGAAAGTGGCCGGCACATCCAGGACATGGAACTCAATATCATATTCAGCTGGGCCCACTTGAACTCTGATATGTACTGTGTCCATCACCTCCCTGCTGGTGTTGTCATACGCCCGAATCACCTTGGCTGTAGGCATGAAATTTGCTGGTTTCAAACCGATGGCATATGCTGTACGAGATGGATAGACATTGATTGCCGACCCAATATCAACTAACACCACTGGCACCCACTTTTCTTTATACTCCACTGATATGTACAGAGGTTTGTTATGTGCTGAGCCTTCTGTCGATAATTCTTTGTCTGAGAAGGTTAGAGTTGGTGCAGTGCCCCCTGGGAAGACTAATCCAACAAGCTGTTCAGGGGTTGTGTCAATGGACAATTTGGATTTATCCATCGTTGACAGCATAGCCTGTCGGTGCATGCGAGAAGCCATGAGCAGACCCCATATTGGAATATCAGCCCAGGTCTTCTTCAGCTATTTCAGCATTACTTCTTCTTCTAACTGTTTTTCTTTCTGCTTCTTTACCTCTTTATCTTTTCCGGAGACTTCAGCTTGATCCAAGTGTGGGGGCTTGAAGTACCACTCGCTCCTTATCATATGGTCTATCTCTTCAGAGTACCAGGTGTTTTCTAGCAGGTCTTCACCCCAAACCTCATCGGTGTGAGCCAAAGACAGATCATCGTCTACCCACCATGCACCTCCGATAGCCGACAAACAATTGTCTGGCTTCGTTTTGATCATTCCCTTATCAGAAGTATCCTTCGCAGGGCGTTAGGCTTTTCTAGCTTCCTATTTATCTTGATCATTTTCTTACACAAACCGCTTCAACGCGGCTTCCTGCTCTGTATCAGTAGTACTCACGGCGTCCAGTTCTTGAGCTAAATTCTTGATACTGGTACTCTCCGGCAATTTCCTCTTTTCTTCGGCCCTTCCGGCTATTGCAGCTACTCTTACTTGCTTTTCTTCAGGTTTTGGTTGAGTTTTTTTCTCTCGGTCAGGTTCATTACTAAGCCACCCGGAGTTGTCTGTCGACCTATTCAGATCAAACCAGTCAATTTGCACGTCCCCCTGATCTTGTTCGTCATAGACCTACAGATTGCCTAAGTCTTCTTCTAACTCAGCTAGATCATCCAGACTCTGGCTCGGGCCATCCTCTCGAGCCACACTGACCTCCGCTGCTGTCAACAATACCACCTCGGGTTTGGCTTGATCAGTCGGTACAATGTAACAGCACGGGTCATACACCCCCTGAGATAAGTTTGCAAAGCTCTCAGACAATGGACTAACACTCTCCTCCAAGGCTAACCTCCCTTATTCTGCTATTGTCACCACCACAGGTTTAGGTTAGAGTGCGGATGCGTCCATCATGCACAAGTTCATGCTTTCAGGAATGAACACAACCGGTTTGGGTAGGTGAGAAAGGGTAATGTATACGCTGTGGTCATATGGGATAGCCAGTGTATGTATTAAGTTTAAGTGCTGGGGTGGAGGAACTTGGTTGAGGGCTAGGAGAGGGTTGGTGGTTAGATTTAGCTTTTGGGGTGGTGCTATCACCTTGTTGTCAATAAGATCTTAAATCTCATGACGCAGCCTATAGCATTGGTCGGTGTCATGACCATACTGCTTGTGAAAAGCACAGTATTTGGCTGGGTTGTATTTAGGCAGGAGAGGATCGCATAGTGGGCGTTGTTTTGAAGCCTTAAGATGCCCCTTTCTGATCAGCAACCCCAGGGCTTTGGATAAAGACATATAGAGCGGGGTAAAGACCTTTTGAGACTGGGCTTGGTTGTTTGAGGTTTGTGGATTTGTATTGGCGAAAGGGTTAGCAGTTTTGGCTGCAATGGTGACAACATTCACATCAAATGGCTGTGCAGTTGTGCTTCCACTCGTGGCTGCATTAGAACTGCGCATGAAAGGCCTCTTCGGCTGCTCCTTCTCATCGGTTATTAACCCCTGTTTCATTGCATTTTCAATCTGAACCCCTATTTCGTGGAGCTCATTGAATGTGAACAACGGCAAGACAATCATGTTCTACAATAATTTCCCTTATAGATTACGGACCACCATCCTGATTTGATCCTTCTTGGACGGTCTAGTAGTCATCATTGAAACCTTGGCCCTCTACCGGGTCACAAAGTCTGAGAAGCTCTCCTTTGCCTCCTGACAGGTTGCTTCAAGATCACGGATTGTGACCTCGATTAGCGTATTATAAGAGTACTCTATGATGAAGGCCTCAGCCATTTCCTCCCAGCTCTGTTTCACAGAGTCTTTCGGCTTTGCATACGAAATAGCCGCTATCCCTGACAAGGTCCAGCCGAAAAGCGACAGCTTTTGTAGTCTAGTAAGGCCGATCGGCCGCAGAATATCGGAGAACAACCGCAAATGGACCATAGGATCCCAGAGCCATCAAACCGATCTATATGTGGCATTTTGAATCGGTCTGGCAGAGTTACTGCGGAGTCGGTGTATCCATCTTCGATGTCAGGGATTAAATTCACACCCTGTGCCCGTTTGAAAAGCTTCTCCAGCTTGTTGACGTTTAGTGCAGTGGGGTCAACTTCGAATTCTAATGGCGCCTCAGTTTGGTACACTAGCGCCTTGGAGGCTTACGGTAGGATGAGGTCTACTGGGTTGCCCTGATTCTCAGCTTGAGCATTAACGGTGATTCCTGGTACTGGGATACCCACTGGAGGTGCATGGGAAGCAGAAGTCGCTGCTTGCTGTGGTTGCCATTGCTACAGCCTATTTATCACTTCAGCTTGATGTGCTGTAAGTTCAGCTTGGCAGGCAACATCTAGCTGCATGGTTTCAATGGTTTTCTAGAGATGACGAAGCAAGTCTTCCATGCTAACCGAAGGATGTTGTGCCATCAGAATTGGCAAATAATCTCCTACTAGAGTAGAAGTAGAAGACTGAGCCTGACTGGCGGCAAATGAAGTAAAAGGTGACTGTTGGACTGGTGAATTATGCCTAAACCTCCTCCATCTGGAAACTGGTGGGAGTGAAGCAAACACTGGTTGTCCCCTAACAAGATCCCCGAATCTGTAAAGTCGCCTTACACGGGTTTAGAGCACTTTGGGGGTAACCAAACTATCTGAAGCAATTATGATAAACTACCTTGCCAAAAAGAAATAAAGCAAAAGGAAAGCAAAAATCAGAAACCGCACAACACCTCAGCACAGATGTGAACAAACACAGTTATAATCATAAGCTGTAGAACTGCACTCAACACTAATTTCTGCCCCCAAATCTGATACTGAAACTTGCAACTGATACGTATATTCCTGTAGAGTTTCATTCTAAAAGCACATACCAGTTAAGACAGAGCCAAAACACCCCTATGATAGGGTAGGTGTCATGACCCAAACCCGCCCCAATAGGTTAAGGCCATAACTGGCCAGTAATCCTGAGATTACCTACAACCTCAAACCAAAACATTTATAACTCATCAGAGTAAAGGGGCCAAATGGAAGCAAAATTTAAAACTTTGTCCATAGAACTGTGCTTACATGGCACATCAAAACAAACCATACGTATAGACATTAATAACTCACAATAGAAATACAGCAGCATAAGTTTTGTACAAACAGGATCATCCAAAACTAAGTTAACCCACGAAAACTATATACAGGTATATACAAAGTCTTCGCCAACATGACAAAATAGAACAAAATAACAAAAAGGCGAAGGCGGGTCTCGTGCGTGAGACACAAAGGCTGACTTTCCAAAACCTTTGTTGTTCCACATTATAGCGATCCCGGTTGTCCCTTTACTGTTCTGTTGTATTTCGGACTCAGTTCTATGGAGTTGGTAGTTGTATCTATCTTGTTGTCGTCCTTTAATTCCACTTGTTTGAGTTTTACGATGTGCTGGGCATGTTTCGAACAGGTGGGTTGAACCTTGGTTTAAAATCTTCTTGGCAGGTTTTTGGTCGTTCCGCTCGAGCGGGCCTTGTTGCGCTTGAGTGGAGATTGCACACTCTCAGTATTTCATGTCCCTGCAAAACTTCTGCAGGTGTGATTTTTACGCTCGAGCGGGTTTCTTTACGCTCGAGCAGTCGCGCTCGAGCGGGTACTCTGGCGCTCGAGCGGGTAGTACTTTTTGGTGTAAGTTCTGGGAGGGGGAAATCCACGCTCGAGCGGACTGGTTTTCGCGCTCGAGCGGATGTACTTTATTCTTGTGTCTTGGTGCTCGAGCGGGCCTTCTTGCGCTCGAGCGTACCTAGTTTTTTGTTCTTGACGCTCGAGCGTTGTGTTCTCCGCTCGAGCGGGAATGTCGTATATCAGTTGGCAGCTGGGCCTTTTAAAATCACTTTTTACATTCTCTCTCTCTCTCTTACATTCTAAAAAGATATTTTGAGAGTTCCTCTATCTAGAAACTCCCTTCTCTCTAGGGTTTAATCTAGTTAGAGTGTCTCACTATCCTCCGGCCTTTGTAAAAAGTGTGTAGATCGTCCAGGGCTCCATTTTGATCCGTGGGTCTTTGAGTTTGGAGCATTTTGGTTTTCTTCAACTTTCCCGTTTGAGCTTTAACTTCGAGGTAAGGATATCCTACTCCTTCTCATGAGTTTTGTCTTTGAATTTTAGTATTTTGATGAGTTGGGGGTTGGGGGTTGTTGGGTAATTTTGAGAAAGTTTGGGCCTTTGTGTAATTTTACAATAGTTGGGGTTTTGTTTATATAAGCTTATATGCATGTTTGGCATAGAGAAATGAGATCAAGATTGGTTTATTGGTGAAAATGGAACCTTAGGGTTGTGATGTTAATTATGGGAAATGCTCTAATTACATTGATAAATTAATTGATATAATTAATTTGAAGAAAAGAAGAATTAAATTGAGAATGTTGGAATTGGATGTGTATGGGATTAACGGGTGTAGTTTGATTCGTTCGTCGCTCACCTAGTTGAAATGTTGATTATATATCCATTTGGTGCATTTATTTTTAGTATAGAAATAACTGCTTTAGGCTATCGGTGGAGGATAGTCTTGATTATTGTAGACACTGCATAATGATTTGGCAAACTAAAACTAATCGATTGAGTATGCTATTGAATATAGCAACTGGAGTAATACAGTAATTCTATGTATTGATTGATTGTATATGATCTATGTTTATATACATGTGTTGTGTGGGTGGAGATTGGGGATGTACTCCACGGTTTAGGGGAAGATAGGGGATGGACCTCTAAACCGGATTTTGTGTGACATTGATACCGCACTACAATGTGTATCAACTGTTGATTATGGAAGTGTTTGAATTGATTTGATATAGCACTAAAATGTATATCGTTATCAATTGTAAAGTATAGAAGTGATTCTATGTTATGTTGATACAGCACCGAAATGTGTATCTTTCGCAAAGTGTGGGAATGCTTTATGTGTTATTGATACAGCATTAAGATGTGTATCCCTCAAGAATTTTGAAAGTGTTTTAAAAATTAGTCTAAAACTCATTAAGTTATTTGGCTAGGTGTTGAACCTTGTTTTCAAACTCAAAGTTAGAAAGGACATGGGAAATACAATGTAACATGGACTTAATGTCATGAAATCGAAATGTGATATATGTGGATGTATCTGTGTTGACCATCTATCAACTGCTAATCTTTTAGTCATTGTTGATGGCTGGTTTAGTGTATTTCTACTGGGTTGTGGCTCAACCTTTATAGGACATCATTTTCAGGTACAGGTAGCATGCCACCTCCAAGGACATAGCTTGGGAGGCTAGAGTCAAACAGATTGCTTTGTTATTTGCTTTCTTTTGAAGTATTACATGTAAATTCAAGCCAATGGCTTAATATGTATTGAGTTAGCACTCTTCTTTTCGTAACCAAGTGTTAACTTGGAAAGCTGTAAGCCCGTAGGGCATTTGCTTTTGTTGTTAACATGTAATCCTTTTGTAAGGAACTACTCTGATGAATAGAAGAATGCTTTTCTTTTATACCAATGCATGTCTAAGTTGATGGGTTTTAATGTTATTATTTTGAGGGCGTTACAACTTGGTATCAGAGCGTACTGGGTTCGAATACTTTGGGTACGTGGGAAGTGATTAGTATCACAATGGGCTTGTTTCGCTTGTTAGAGACCTATGTGTGACATTATGTGTTTATTTGATAACCTGTTTATGTGACTACTTGGGTATGAGATTTAGTTTCTAGGATGTTGATTGGATCCCTTGGGTTTCTGTGAGTCGTGTTGGAAGAAGCACTTGATCAATGCTGTTTCTAACCGGAACTCTGGTAACGCCTCGGGACTATCATTATCCGGAAATGAAATTCGTAAGTGCTTATGTGTTTATGTGCTTACGTGGAGTGAATTACAGTTGTCCATGCATTAGGACGCGAGTGTTTAGTTTTGGCACATTTATGAATGTGCTAACGTTTTTCGTTACCTTTATTAGGATGTCAGGACGAGGACGTGGTAGACGTGGTAGGCAGGAGATGCCTTTACTGGATGATATTCCGGCATAGCAGGAAGGGGTTGGCCCGGCCAATGTGGCCGAGCCAACAGGTCAGGAGGCTATGGGCGCTTTAGCCCGAGGGATAGCCGATGCTTTGAGGGAGTCTGTGGGTATTTTCCGAGCTGAGAATCCGGTTCAGGCTCCAATTCAGGCCCAGGTTGTTGAGGCAGGGCCTTCCTTCTTGAAAAGGGAGTTCTTCCGGTCCAACCCGGACTAGTTTATTGGGGATCCGAAGGAGCCACTGAAGGCTGACGAGTGGTTAGAGCAAATGAGTAAGACGTTCGAGATGCTTGGCATTGAGGACGGAGCGTTGAAAGTGACCTTGGCATCCTTCCAGCTTAAAGGGGGTGCGGGTCAGTGGTGGAAATACATGAGGGGCCGTATTGCTGGCACGTGGGAGGCTTTTGTGGAGGCTTTTCAAGAGAAGTGTTTATCTCTAGCAGTCAGGGAGAAGCTGAGAGACCAGTTTTGTCAGCTTTTGCAGTTGAGTTCTTCAGTAGCCGAGTATGAGGCTACTTTTACTAGCTTGTCCAGGTTCGCGCCTGAACTTGTGGCGTCCGAGGAACGCCGCTGTATCGAGTTCGAGAAGAGGTTGAGGCGCGGCCTCAAGATGAGAGTTGGAGGTTCGATGATCCGAGATTATGGGCGCTTGGTTGATGCTACAGCCCATATGGAAATCATGATGCAGGAAGAGGAGGAATAGAGAGGCACCAAGAGGAGCCAAGATGGTCAGGGTGATGGCAGGAGACAGAGGGGTGCTAACCCTCAGCAGTCTCAGGGTGGTGTTGCTGGGTCGACCTTTCCAGTGCTGAGTGTAGGCTCGGGGAGAGGTAATCAGGGGGAGTTCACCTGTTACAAGTGTGGTCAGTTGGGCCACAAGGCTTCAGTTTGCCCACAGAGGGAAGGAGGTCAGAGAGCTGCTTCATCTTCAGTTAGACCGCAGAGCCAGAATCAGGGCAGGGGTCATCCCTTGTCTTGTTATTAGTGTGGTCAGCCTGGGCACCTGAAGAGGTTTTGCCCACAGTTGAGTGCCACTTCAGGCGCGTCTGGTTCTAGGCAGACACAGGGTTTTCAGCCAGCTCAGTCTGTGCAGGCCTCGAGGGCCAATCAGGGGGCTTCATCGTCCCAGTCTGTGCAGCAGTCGTATGCTCCGAGGGGTGAGCAGTTGGATCAGGGGCCTACTGGGCGCGTGTATGTTGTTACCTCGCAGGATCTTGTGCCTACTCCATCAGTTGTGAGAGGTACCTTCTTGTTTTGCAACTCGGTTGCTAGTGTATTGATTGATACGGGTGCATCTCATTCTTTTGTATCTGCCGCATTTGCATCTGTTTTGGAATTGGAGTTGGCACAGTTAACATCTCCTATATGTGTAATATCGCCTGTTGGTGGTGAGTTGATCTTGAAACAAGGTGTTAGAGGTTGTGATACAGAGGTCGCCGACCATAGGCTTCCTTTTCCTTTTGTTGTCATGCCCATGAAGGGTTTTGATGTTATTTTGAGTATGGACTGGCTATCGTCATACCGGGCTGTTATTGATTACTACCGCCAGAGGGTCACAATTTGTACCTTGAGCGGTGAGTGTTTCCATTTCTTGGGGGATCGGGTTGGCAGTGTGTTGCTACCAATGTATGATCCGCGAGGGCAGAATAAGCTTAGTGGTCTATTTGCTAGCTTTATGAGTAGTGAGTGTGATGAGACCCAGATTATATTGCTGAGGGTGGTTTGTGAGTATTCGGATGTTTTTTCTGAGGATCTCGTTAGTTTGCCACCTCACCGAGAGATAGAGTTCTCTATTGATTCAGTGCCCGGCACAACGCCGATTTTTATAGCACCTTATCGTTTTTCCCCAGCCGAGTTGAGTGAGTTGAAGATTCAGCTCCAGGAATTGCTAGATAAGGGTTTTGTTCACCCTAGTGTTTCGCCGTGGGGAGCATCGGCCCTCTTCGCTAAGAAGAAATATAGTGCCTTGAGATTGTGTATAGACTACCGGATGTTGAATCGGGCTACGGTCAAGAATAAGTACCCTATGCCCCGTATAGATGATATGTTTGACCAGCTGAAGGGTTCCCGTTGTTTCTCTAAGATAGACTTGAGATCGGGTTACCACCAGTTGAGGGTCAGGGAGGAGGATATTCCGAAGACGGCATTCCGTACGCGGTATGGCCACTATGAGTTTCTGGTGATGCCGTTTGGGCTCACCAATGCACCGGAAGTCTTTATGGATTTGATGAACTGGATCTTCCGGGAATTTTTAGATCGTTTTGTAGTCGTTTTCGTGGACGACATTCTGATTTACTCACCTTCAGCGGAGGAGCACGAGGAACACTTCAGACTGGTGCTTGAGTTGCTCAGAACTCATGGGCTTTATGCCAAGTTGGGAAGTGTGAGTTCTGGCTGGGAGAAGTCAAATTCTTAGGCCATGTGGTATCCGGGGAAGGGGTGTCTGTTGATACATCCAAGGTAGAGGCAGTGCAAGATTGGGCACAACCTAAGAGTGTGTTTGAGATCTGCAGTTTTCTGGGATTAGCTGGGTATTACCGTCGGTTTGTGAAAGATTTCTCCAGGCTAGCTTCGCCGTTGACTAGATTGACGCGAAAAGGGGTCAAGTTTGTGTGGGGTGAGACTTGCGAAAAGTCGTTCCAAGAGTTGAAGGTTAGATTGACCACCGCTCCGGTTTTGATTATTCCGAAGAGAGGGTTGGGTTATGCAGTTTATTGTGATGCCTCACGAGAGGGTTTGGGTTGTGTGTTGATGCAAGAGGGGAAAATGGTAGCTTATGGTTCACGTCAGTTGAAAATACACGAGAAGAATTACCCTACAGACGACCTAGAGTTAGCAGCAGTGATCTTCGCTTTGAAGATTTGGAGGCACTACCTTTATGGTGAGAGATTCGAGGTGTTCTCAGACCACAAGAGTTTGAAGTATCTATTTACACAGAAAGACTTGAATTTGAGGCAGAGGAGGTGGATGGAGTTCATTGAGGACTATGATTTTGAGTTGCACTATCACCCGGGAAAGGCCAATGTTGTGGCCGATGCCCTTAGTAGGAAACCCATTAGTGATGTAGCTTGTATAGCCATCCGGGAATGGGAGATGTTGGGTGCACTTGGCGAGTTTGATTTGCTTCTGGACGAATCTATTGAGGCTGCGGCCTTGTTTTCTGTTGTTGCGCAGCCTACACTTGTGACCCGAGTGTTAGACGCACAGAGAGCTGACCTTGAGGTAGGGTCCCTCCGAGAGAAAATCTCCAGTGGGAAGGTTGAGAAAGGTTTGACGGTGTATCCCGACCTGAGTGTGAGATACCGAGACCGTTTGTTTGTGCCGGAGTCTTGCCAAGAGGAAGTACTCCGAGAGTTCCACCATTCGCGCCTTGCGGTGCATCCGGGAGGCACGAAGATGTATCGAGATTTGGGTCGCCAGTTTTGGTGGCGAGGTATGAAGAGAGATGTGGCTGTTTTCGTATCGAAGTGCCTTACTTGCCAGCAAGTGAAGGCCGAGCATCAGAGGCCAGCGGGTTTGTTGCAACCCTTGCCTATTGCTGAGTGGAAGTGGGAGCATGTCACTATGGACTTCATTGTAGGTCTTCCGAGGACTCAGCGGGGTAGTGATGCCATTTGGGTGGTTATAGACCAGTTGACTAAGTCGGCGCACTTCATTCCTATGTGCGTGAGAGATTCGGTAGATTATCTCGCCGACTTGTATATTCGGGACGTAGTGAGATTGCACGGGGTCCCAGTGACGATCGTCTTAGATAGAGATCCTCGTTTTACTGCTAGGTTGTGGCAGAGTTTGCAGAGTGCCTTGGGCACTAAATTTACCTTTAGTACGACTTATCATCCCCAGACTGACGGGCAGTCTGAGCGAACTATTCAGATTCTTGAGGATATGCTTCGAGGTTGTGTCATTGACTTTAGTGGGACGTGGGAGAGGCACTTGCCCTTTGCGGAGTTTGCCTACAATAACAGTTTTCAGTCCAGCATCGGTATGGCACCGTTTGAGGCCTTGTATGGCCGACCGTGTAGGTCTCCAGTGTGTTGGGCCGAGGTGGGTGATGCACCTTTGTTGGGTCCGGAGTTGGTTAGGGAGACGACGGAGAAAGTTGAGCTTATCCGTAGGAGGCTTGTTACAGCCCAGAGTCGCCAAAAGAGTTATGCCGACCGTAGGAGAAGGCCTTTGGCTTTTGAGGTAGGTGATCATGTCTTCTTGAAAATATCACCTAGGCGAGGTTTGATGAGGTTTGGGAAGGGTGGGAAGTTATCCCCTCGGTTTATCAGTCCCTTTGAGATCCTTGAGAGGATTGGGGAGGTTGTTTATCGTTTACCTTTACCACCGCAGTTGTCCGGAGTACATGACGTGTTTCATGTGAGTATGCTTCAGAAATATGAGCCAGATCCATCCCATGTGTTGGAATGGGCTGACTTAGAGGTTGATGAGGATGCCTCGTATGAAGAGAGACCGGTTCGGGTCTTGGATAGGAGGGATCAAGTCTTGCGAGGCAAGACCATTCCCTTGGTAAAAGTCTTGTGGAAACATCACGGAGTGGAGGAAGCCACTTGGGAACGTGAGTTGGAGGTCCGAGAGAGATATCCGGATCTATTTATGGATATTTGAGCATGTATTGTATATTTTGTGGTGTTGTTGAACCTTAAGAGCATTGAATATATCTTAGGGTGTAAAACATGGTTTATGTTTTGATTTAATGGAAGTTTAATGTAACCTTGCATATGTTGGATATATTGTAGAAATGGAAATATATCGTGAATACTGAATATGATATAGAATTGGGGAATGTAGTACTGAAATTTGTGGAATTTCAGGGAATGCATAACTATAATGCATGTTGTGGAAAATGTTGTAAACTGCCTCTTGAAAAGAGATGAGATGACCGGTAATGGGTCGAGTTGTTAAAATTCGCATTGTGATAATGTTGGGAATTAAGAAAATCTTGTTTTTGAAAAACTTGTATTTAATTTCGAGGACGAAATTCTTTAAGGGGGGGAGGTTATAGTGATCCCGGTTATCCCTTTACTGTTCTGTTGTATTCCAGACTCGGTTCCGTGGAGTTGGTAGTTGTATCTATCTTGTTGTCATCCTTTAATTCTATTTGTTTGAGTTTTAGGATGTGTTGGGCATGTTTCGAACAGGTGGATTGAACCTTGGTTTAAAATCTTGTTGCCAGGTTTTTGGTCGTTCCGCTCGAGCGGGCCTTGTTGCGCTTGAGCGGAGATTGCACACTCTCAGTATTTCATGTCCCTGCAAAACTTCTGCAGGTGTGATTTTTACGCTCGAGCGGGTTTCTTTACGCTCGAGCAGTCGCGCTCGAGCGGGTACTCTGGCGCTCGAGCGGGTAGTACTTTTTGGTGTAAGTTCTGGGAGGGGGAAATCCACGCTCGAGCGGACTGGTTTTCGCGCTCGAGCGGATGTACTTTATTCTTGTGTCTTGGCGCTCGAGCGGGCCTTCTTGCGCTCGAGCGTACCTAGTTTTTTTCTGACGCTCGAGCGTTGTGTTCTCCGCTCGAGCGGGAATGTCGTATATCAGTTGGCAGCTGGGCCTTTTAAAATCACTTTTTACATTCTCTCTCTCTCTCTTACATTCTAAAAAGATATTTTGAGAGTTCCTCTATCTAGAAACTCCCTTCTCTCTAGGGTTAATCTAGTTAGAGTGTTCTCACTATCCTCCGGCCTTTGTAAAAAGTGTGTAGATCGTCCAGGGCTCCATTTTGATCCGTGGGTCTTTGAGTTTGGAGCATTTTGGTTTTCTTCAACTTCCCGTTTGAGCTCTAACTTCGAGGTAAGGATATCTACCTTCTCATGAGTTTTGTCTTTGAATTTTAGTATTTTGATGAGTTGGGGTTGTTGGTAATTTTGAGAAAGTTTGGGCCTTTGTGTAATTTTACAAAAGTTGGGGTTCTGTTTATATAAGCTTATATGCATGTTTAGCATAGAGAAATGAGATCAATATGGTTTATTGGTGAAAATGGAACCTTAGGGTTGTGATGTTAATTATGGGAAATGCTCTAATTACATTGATAAATTAATTGATATAATTAATTTGAAGAAAAGAAGAATTAAATTGAGAATGTTGGAATTGGATGTGTATGGGAGTAAAGGGTGTAGTTTGATTCGTTCATCGCTCACCTAGTTAAATGTTGATTATATATCCATTGGTGCATTATATTTCAGTATAGAAATAACTGCTTTGGGCTATCGGTGGAGGATAGTCTTGATGTGTTAGACACTACATGATGATTAGGCAAACTAACTAATCGATTGAGATGCTGTTGAATATAGCAACTGGAGTAATACATTAATTCTTGTATTGATTGATTGTATATGATCTTGTTTATAACATGTGTTGTGTGGGAGAGATGGGGGAATATGTACTCCACGGTTTAGGGGAAGATAGGGGATGGACCTCTAAGCCGGATTGTGTGTGACATTGATACAGCACTACAATGTGTATCAGGCTGCGAATTGGAAGTGTTTGTTTTGATTTGATATAGCACTAAAATGTATATCGTTATCAATTGTAAAGTATAGAAGTGATTTTATGTTATGTTGATACAGCACCGAAATGTGTATCTTTCGCAAAGTGTGAGAATTGTTTATATGCTATTGATACAAAATTAAAATGTGTATCCCTCATGAATTTTGAAAGTGTTTTAAAAATTAGTCTAAACCTCATTAAGTTATTTGGCTAGGTGTTGAGCCTTGTTTTCCAACTCAAAGTTGGAAAGGACATGGGAAATGAAATGTAACATGGACTTAATGTCATGAAATCGAAATGTGATACATATGGATGTATCTGTGTTGACCATCTATCAACTGCTAATCTTTTAGTCATTGTTCATGGTTGGTTTAGTGTATTTCTATTGGGCTGTGGTTCACCCTTTATGGGACATTATTTTCAGGTACAGGTAGCATGCCACCTCTAAGGCCATAGCTTGGGAGGCTAGAGGCAGATAGACTGCTTTGTTATTTTCTTTCTTTTGAAGTATTACATGTAAATTCAAGCCAAGGGCTTAATATGTATTGAGTTAGCACTCTTCTTTTTGTAACCAAGTGTTAACTTGGAAAGCTGTAAGCCCGTAGGGCATTTGCTTTTGTTGTTAACATGTAATCCTTTTGTAAGGAACTACTCTGATGAATAGAAGAATGTTTATCTTTTATACCAATGCATGTCTAAGTTGATGGGTTTTAATGTTATTATTTTGAGGGCGTTACACACATAGACTTCACTGGGGCTGGGTTTGGACTTCTCTGGGCTCACCTACAAACACATGATTGAGCGTGAGCGATAGCCCAGTGAATAATATCATATAAGAAGATACAAACGATATGTAGAACAACATACTCCGAACGGCCTTGGGCCCAATTCACATTTTTATGTAACATTTATGTAGACAATTTGAGTCAAGTGACTGCGGTTTCAAATGTACTGGCCTTTGGCCCATTTATCTTTCATTCCTATCAAAACAGCCTCTGGCCCACTCATTCATATCAAAATGGCCTCTGGCCCACTTCTTCATGTCAAAACGGCCTTTGGCCCATCCATTTATGTCAAAACGGCCTCTAACCCATTTATTCATGTCAAAACGGCCTCTGGCCCATTCATTGTTATCAGACATTTGTCCACAATTCAAACTAGCAAATGATAAGGCATAAGGCTTATAAGAAAATAAGCAATTGGACAAATGACAAGCTTTCAAATATCGATATTACTCACAGTGATCGGTTGGTTGGTTTGCCCTAGAGCTCGACCCTACACAGTCCATAAACACAAAAGGGTCACCAACAATTCAATCCGTTCTTAAATTAACGTTTTCTCTTTAGGCTTTACTCTTATCTCTTTAACTCAATTACAATGCTCAATTCATGCCTAAGAGTGCTTGCAAGTGAAAGAGAACGGAAAACGAAATACAAAACGAGCATACAAAATTTCAGAAAATAGGGTCCCCGCTCGAGCGGACCCAATTGGTCTGCAAAAGTGTTGGTTGCATCAAATTCATGCTCGAGCGTGAACTCGGGCGCTCGAGCGGAATGCCAGTCTACATAGCTCCCCGCTTGAGCGTGGACTTCCCCGCTCGAGCGGACCCATGCCTGCAAAAAAAACACTGGGCGCATGAATTCCCCGCTAGGGCGGCGGTTCCCCCGCTCGAGCGGACATCATAAATTCTTAGTTTTCCAGAATGGTTTCTGAGTTCAAATTCGACATTTCAACCACATTTCTTGCATATTATGGCTCCAATTTTACATATACTTGTACTAACATGGTACCAACACTAAAATACATCAACATGGAGCTCAATTTCACAAATTGATCACATGCATGCCCCAAATTAACTCAAACTCACGCATTCAAGGTTTCCATTTTTAATAAACAACATGCATGCCCATTTTGACTTTCATTTTCACTTCTAATGATGCAATTAGTGCTCATTCCCATGAAACTCAACAAAAACATGCTTGCATGTGGGATTACACTTCCAATCTTTCATAATTCACAAATTACATGCTAGAATTTTGTGATTCCATAGGAGTTCTTCACATGCATGCACATATCAAGCCTCAATTTCAACAAAACCAACTCAAACCATGTTCTTGATCACAAACAAACCTTGAACTTACAAGATCACAAATTCAAACTTACAAATTCAAGATCAATGCTTACCTAGAGGCTCAATTCTTCTAATTTGGCCAAATCTATAGTTAAATCTTCAAATTCCCAAGCTTGAGTCAAAAATAGCACAAGTCTCTCCCTTCTATCTCTATGGCCGGCCTTCTCTCTCTCTCAAGGCACCAAAATCAGATTTTGAACTCAAGTGTAAGGATTAAATGTATAGTGCCTTTCTACATAAGCCCGCACTAAGTCATTATTTTAATATTAGGTAATGGAGCACTGAATTGATCATTCTAAATCCAATTATTTTGATCCGAATCAATTTTTCAATTAAATTTCACCGTAGGTTCCAAAAATTATGCCAATCACAATGGCGCGACCAATTTCAGTTTCTGTGGCCAATAAGGTCTTCAATTTAATTTTCAAAGCTAATAATCAAACAGATATTCCTACAGTGAACAGATAGAAATTCAAAACCACATATTTTCACATAATGGCACACAAAAATCATATTAGACACATAATCATACTCATATAAAGGAACAATTAACATACTACGGAACAGGGGTATCACAGTCTTCCCCCTTTTAGGAAGTTTGGTCCTCCAAACTTGATTTACCTTTGTTGGGAAACAAATGTGGGTAGCGCAGTCACATTGCCTCCTCTTTTTCTCATGTAGCATCCATCCCATAGTGTTCTTTCCATTCCACTTTCACCATTGGGATGGACTTGCTTCTCAATTGTTTCACTTGCCGATCAACAATTCGTTTCGGCCATTCGGCATATTCCATATTTTCTTCAATAGCTACATGGTGATAGTCAATGACATGAAACGGGTCTCAGAGGTAACCCCTCAACATTGACACATGAAACACGTTATGGATTTGTTCGAATCCCGGTGGGAAAGCAACTCTATAGGCAACTGGACCAAGTCTTTCCAAAATCTGAAACGGCCCAATGTAACGGGGCGACAACTTGCCCTTCTTTCCAAACCTGACTTGGCCTTTCATCGGAGAAACATGGACGAACACATGGTCACCAACCTCATACTCAAGAGGTCTTCTCCGAACATCTGCATAATTCTTTTGTCGGTCCTGAGCTGTTTTGAGCCTTTGCCAAATGATCTTGATTTCTCAGAAGTGTCTTGCACAATTTCAGGCCTAAGTAAAGCTCTATCCCCGACTTCTGTCCAACAAATAGGTGATCTACACCTTCTACCATACAAAGCCTCGTATGGTGCCATACCGATGCTGGAGTGGAAGCTGTTATTATAAGCAAATTCTGCAAGTGGCAAATAGTCTTCCCAACTCCCCTGAAAATCCAAAGCGCACATCCGAAGCATATCTTCCAGAGTCTGTATTGTTCGTTCTGATTGCCCATCTATCTGTGGGTGGAATGCAGTGCTGAACCTTAATTCTGTCCCCATAGCTTCCTGCAAACTCTTCCATAATCTAGATACAAATTTCGGATCTCTATCCGACACAATAGATACCGGGACTTCGTGTAAACGGACAATCTCATCAATATAAATAGTAGCCAATCTATAAGCATTAAATGTAGTCTTGACAGGCAGAAAATGTGCAGATTTAGTCAGTCTATCAACTACAACCCAAATAGAATCCATACCTCGAGAAGTCCGAGGTAGGCCAACAACGAAATCTATAGTCACATGTTCCTACTTCTATTCAGGAATATGGAGAAGTTGTAGTAGACCACCTGGTTTCTGATGTTCATCTTTAACTTGCTGACACTGAAGACATTTGGACACATGTTCTGCAATCTTTTTCTTCATTTTAGGCCACCAATAGGTTTGTTTCAAATCCCAATACATTTTATTATTACCCGGATGCATAGCAAATACAGATCTGTGGGCTTCGTCTAAAACCCTCTTCTTTAGTTCCGGAATATCTGGGACACACATTCTGTTTCGAAATTTCAACACTTCATTCTCAATGCTGAACTCTGCCTTCGGACTTGTCTCAAATTCATCAATCACTTTCTTGAGGAATTCATCCTCTTTCTGTTTCTGCTTGATCTCATCAATGATTGCCGGCTCGGCTGTAATAGCGGCTCTCAAACCGCCCTGTTCACACATTACTACTTCAATTTCAGACTTCTCAAAATCTTCCAAGATCTCTCTCTGTTCAGTAAGCAAACAAACTATACTCCCCGTTGATTTTCTGCTCAAGGCATCAGCAACTGTGTTAGCTTTCCCGAGGTGATACTGAATCTCTAGATCATAATCCTTTATTAGTTCGAGCCATCTCCTCTGTCGCATATTTAACTCCTTCTGTGTAAAGAAGTATTTCAGACTTTTGTGATCCGTGTAGACTTCACACTTTGCCCCATACAGATAATGCCGCCAGATTTTCAAAGCAAAAACGACTGCGGCCAATTCTAAGTCATGTGTTGGGTAGTTTTTCTCGTGCAGTCTCAACTGTTGGGAGGCATAAGCAATAACCTTTCCGTTCTGCATTAGCATACAACCCAAACCTTTATAAGATGCATCACTGAAAATTACAAAAATTTTCGTACCTAACGGTAGTGTCAACACTGGTGCAGTGGTCAATCTCGTTTTCAATTCATGAAAGGCAGCTTCTCTTTCATCATTCCATTCAAATAATTGCCCCTTGCGAGTCAGCTGGGTAAGAGGTACAGCTATCTTGGAAAAGTTTTTCACAAACCTCCTGTAGTACCCGACTAAGCCCATGAAACTACAGACCTCTGTTACATTTGTCGGTGTAGGCCAATTCACAATCGCCTCTATTTTCTGCGAGTATACTGAAATTCCCTCCTTGTTGATCACATGCCCTAAGAAAACAACTTCATCCAACCAAAACTCACATTTCTTTAGTTTAGCAAATAATTTCCTTTCCCGAAGTATTTGTAAGACCGTTCTTAAATGATGTTCATGTTCAAGTCTATCTTTAGAATATATCAAAATATCATCAATAAAAACCACAACAAATTCGTCCAGGTAGGTTTTAAAAATTCGGTTCATTAGGTCCATAAATGCTGCCGGAGCATTAGTCACTCCAAATGGCATGACAAGAAACTCAAAATGTCCATACCTCGTTCTGAATGCGGTTTTCTCAACATCCTCTGCCTTAGCTTTCAGGTCATGATACCCGGATCTCAAATCAATCTTAGAAAACACCTGTGATCCCTGCAACTGGTCAAATAAGTCATCAATACGGGGTAGGGGATATTTGTTATTTATTGTTACCTTATTTAATTCCCGATAATCGATGCACAGGCGTAGGGTTCCATCTTTCTTTTTCACAAACAGTACCGGTGCACCCCAAGGTGAAGTGCTAGGTCGGATAAACCCCTTGTCAAGTAGGTATTGCAACTGTTCTTTCAGTTCTTTCATTTCAGCAGTAGTCATTCTATAGGGAGTTTTAGAAATGGGCTGGGTGCCTAGCACAGTCTCAATAGTGAACTCTATCTCACTGTCTACCAATTTCCCTGGTAATTCATTTGGAAACACATCTGGAAATTCTCTACCAATAGGGATATCATTCAATTCAACAGTCACAGATTGTTCAGACAACACATAGCACAAATAACCCTGGCACCCCTTCTTGATCAGTTTACACGCTTTCATTGCAGATATCAAATAAGGTCGAGGCACTACCCCATTACCCACAAACACAATCTCTTTATGTTCTCGTGGTTTAAATACAACTCGTTTTGTCTCACAATCAATGGTGGCACAATACTTGGTCAACCAATCCATGCCCAAAATTACATCAAAATGCCTAAAGTTCAAGTGCAACAAATCTACATATAGGATAGCATCCTCAGCACGCATATCACAAAATCGGTATATAGATTCACACAATATAGATTCCCCCGATGGAGCAGACACACATAGCAGATATGGCAGTAATTTTAAACATCTATTCAGTCTAGATGCAAATGCATATGTCATAAAAGACTGTGTGGATCCGGAGTCAATTAATACAAAAGCATCCTGATTACATATAGAAATAGTACCTGAGACAACTGCATTGGCATTCCGTGTATCGCCCGGAACAAGCGCAAAAACTCTCCCCTGTCTCACGGTATCCCCGGTGATAGCTGGTCTCGTAGTGTTTCCCGGCTTCGGGACTGATGCAGTTGAACTAGCAGCTATTTTTCTCCCATTCTAATTACAATCTCGGGCCATATGCCCTTGTTTCCCACATTTGAAACAGGCTCCTGACACACGATAACAAACTCCACGGTGCTTTTTGCTACAAATATTGCACATGGGAGCTGTGTCTCGGGAAGAATTTGAAGTATTTGAGGAGCCCGTATTTTTCTTTTTCAAAAATTTCTTCTTTGAGAAGAAGCCTTGCCTTTTGTTACCTTTCCAGTCAGTTGTTGAGTTAATCTATCTAGCTATGTTAGCCTTTGATATGATAGCCCTGTCTAGCACCCCAATTTAGGTCTCCAGCTTCAAGACATTTACCCTTTCTAAAATGTCACTTCGGAGCCCACCTTCGAAGTGTCTCGCCTTCTTATAGTTAGTATCAATTACATGTGGTGCAAACCTGGCCAATTCGGTGAATTTGGCCTCATACTTAGCTACAGTCATACTGTCTTGCCTTAGTTCCATGAATTCTGCTACTTTCCTATCCCGAACACACTGCGGGAAGTACTTGTCATAGAAGATTTCTAGAAATTTCACCCAATCAACATCCTTATGATTTTCTCGCATTAACATCTGCCATCTTCTTGCCTCGTCTTCTAGCATAAAAGTGGCTAGAAGCACTTTCTGAGTCTCCAAGCAAGGGAACACTTCAAACAATTTCTCAATGCCAAAAACTCATGCTTCGGCTTTCAACGGATCTAATCCACCATGGAACTGTGGTGGTTTCATTTTCTTGAATTCTTTGGCGAGAGCTATTCTCCGATCATCATTTTGATTATCTGGCATGGGTGGTGCCGGAGGTGAAGGCGGCAGATGCGGTTGCTGCTACTATTGTTGCCACTCCTGCTACTGTCTCAAAGTTTCTGCCATTTCCTGTATCAGTCTTTCCATTCTGTCCATTCTGGCAGTAGATGATTCCTCTATCTCATCACCTCTTGTTCTCACCATCTGATTAAACTTACATTATATTTCACACAAAAGATTCACAAGTATGCATATACTAAAGAGCACACATATTCGGATAATTTGCAATACAAGCAAATCACAACTTACAACACATAATTGTTCATATCAAAACATTTAAGCATATTCTTGATGCTTTCAAATTCATATTTATCACATGAATGCATCCTAGATCTTATCTAGACGCTTATTGCTCTTTTGGACAAGTGTGTGAGTTATTAACCTGGCTTAGATACCACTCTGTTATGACCCAAACCCGCCCCTATGGGTTAAGGCCATAACCGGCCAGTAATCTTGAGATTACCTACGGCCTCAAACCAAAACATTTATAACTCATCAGAGTAAAGGAGCCAAACGGAAGCAAAATTTAAAACTTTGTCCATAGAGCTGTGCTTTCATGGCACATCAAAACAAACCATACGTATAGACATTAATAACTCACAACAGAAATACAGTAGCCTAAGTTCTGTACAAACAAGATCATCCAAAACTAAGTCAACTCATGAAAACTATATACAGGTATATACAAAGTCCTCGCCAACATGACAAAATAGAACAAAATAACAAAAAGGCGAAGGCGGGTCTCGTGCGTGAGACACAAGGGCTAACTTTCCAAAACCTTTGTTGTTCCACATAGACTTCACTGGGGCTGGGTTTGGACTTCTCTGGGGCTGGGTTTGGACTTCTCTGGGCTCACCTACAAACACATGAATGAGCGTAAGTGATAGCCCAGTGAATAATATCAAATAAGAAGATACAAACGATATGTAGAACAACATACTCCGAACGGCCTAAGGCCCAATTCACATTTTTATGTAACATTTATATACACAATTTGAGTCAAGTGACTGCGGTTTCAAACGTACTGGCCTTTGGCCCATTTATCTTTCATTCCTGTCAAAACGGCCTATGGCCCACTCATTTATGTCAAAACGGCCTCTGGCCCAGTCATTCATGTCAAAACGGCCTCCAGCCCATTCATTCATGTCAAAATGGCCTATGGCCCATTTATTCATGTCAAAACGACCTCTGGCCCATTCATTCTTATCAGACATTTGTCCACAATTCAAACTAGCAAATCATAAGGCATAAGGCTTATAAGAAAATAAGCAATTGGACAAATGACAAGCTTCCAAATATCGATATTACTCATAGTGATCGGTTGGTTGGTTTGCCTTGGAGCTCGACCCTACACAGTCTATGAACACAAAAGGGTCACCAACAATTCAATCCGTTCTTAAATTCACGTTTTCTCTTTAGGCTTTACTCTCATCTCTTTAACTCAATTACAATGCTCAATTCATGCCTAAGAGTGCTTGCAAGTGAAAGAGAACGAAAAAT
The DNA here is from genome assembly GCF_004153795.1 of Camellia sinensis. NCBI lineage: Eukaryota > Viridiplantae > Streptophyta > Magnoliopsida > Ericales > Theaceae > Camellia > Camellia sinensis. The sequence goes on along the minus strand of NW_021027098.1, from coordinate 151,083 downwards.
GAAACACAGAACGAGCATACAAAATTTCAGAAAACAGGGTCCTCGCTTGAGCGTGGACTTCCCCGCTCGAGCGGACCCAATTGGTCTGCATAAGTGCTGGTTGCATCAAATTCACGCTCGAGCGTGAACTCGAGCGCTCGAGCGGAATGCCTGTCTACATAGTTGCCCGCTCAAGCGGACCCATGCCTGCAAAAAAAAATAAAAAAGGGAGGATGAATTCCCCACTCGAGCGGCGGTTCCCCCGCTCGAGCGGACATCATAAATTCTGGGTTTTCCAGAATGGTTTCTGAGTTCAAATTCGACATTTTAACCACATTTCTTGCATATTATGGCTCCAATTTCACATATACTTGTACTAACATGGTACCAACACTAAAATACATCAACATGGAGCGCAATTTCACAAATTGATCACATGCATGCCCCAAATTAACTCAAACTCGTGCATTCAAGGTTTCCATTTTTAATAAACAACATGCATGCCCATTTTGACTTTCATTTTCACTTCTAATGATGCAATTAGTGCTCATTCCCATGAAACTCAACAAAAACATGCTTGCATGTTTGATTACATTTCCAATCTTTCATAATTCACAAATTACATGCTAGAATTTTGTGATTCCATAGGAGTTCTTCACATGCATGCACATATCAAGCCTCAATTTCAACAAAACCAACTCAAACAATGCTTTTGATCACAAACAAACCTTGAACTTACGAGATCACAAATTCAAACTTACAAATTCAAGATCAATGCTTACCTAGAGGCTCAATTCTTCTAATTTGGTCAAATCTAGAGTTAAATCTTCAAATTCCCAAGCTTGAGTAAAAAATTGCACGAGTCTCTCCCTTCTATCTCTATGGCCGGCCTTCTCTCTCTCTCTCAAGGCACCAAAATCAGATTTTGAACTCAAGTGTAAGGATTAAATGTATAGTGCCTTTCTACATAAGCCCGCACTAAGTCATTATTTTAATACTAGATAATGAAGCACTGAATTGATCATTCTGAATCTAATTATTTTGATCCGAATCAATTTTTCAATTAAATTTCACCGTAGGCTCTAAAAATTATGCCAATCACAATGGCGCGACCAATTTTGGTTTCTGTGGCCGATAAGGCCTTCAATTTAATTTCCAAAGCAGATAATCAAACAGATATTCCTACGGTGAACAGATAGAAATTCAAAACCACAGTAGGGTTACCCTGTCCTAGTTTCGACAGGAGCTAGGGTTCACTATTCAAGCAAGGTGGTTTCACACAATCCTGTATTCGGGTGAGGAACCTGTCCTAGTTTGGAACAGTCTATACAGTTTTTGATATGCAACTAGGCCGATTGGTCAAAAAGGGCACCTCAGCAAGACTACCTAATATACCTCTCACACCTAACATCGAGAAGTAAAAGGAGGATCAAACGGTACAACGGCAGTCTAGATCCAAGGGTTGTGTTCCCATCGTGGCAGAGCCTGCGACCAGTTAGCCCTTTGGCAAGCCTCTGGCAAACCGTCTAGGAATGGCAGATGGCAAACACAGTGACTTAGGCGCACCAATGCAAATGCAAATGCAAAGAAACACATATGTATAGATAAAATTTCATATCATGAGTTTGAGTCAAGTTCTCTAAATCCCTAGCAAAGTCGCTAGAAACTGTAGCTCGACTTTTTCGCGCCCCCTTTCGAAAGTTTGAAATAAGCCCTACAATTCGAACTCCCGTGATTCTGAATCTAATCTCACCAGTGCAATGTGAAATTGATAAACACCAAAGAGTTCAAATTTGGCAAATCTTTTTGGAAAATCAATTTTTGAATCAAAAAGGCCAAAATTGGACTGATTTGTCAGATACAGAGTTGCCACCTAAATATTTTATTTTGGCAAAATTTAGGAAAGACATGACTCATGCCAAAGGCCACGTGTCCGTCAACACTAAAGTTGCCTCAGCTCAAGAAGTTGGGTATGAGAGGGGAAGGTCATGAATTGAGCACCTCCGCTCGTCCGATCAAAGATCGAGCTTTACTAATCATGATATGATTTTTATCAACATTATATGCTCTTGTTCCTGTTATTAAGCTAGCATTACTATGTGATGCGCACAAGCAAGTTTAGACTAATTTGCTCAAAATGGAACAATTCAATTTCATGTTTGTTTTGCGAAAAGGGTTTCATTTTGCCACCTCAAGTGGGCTTAAAGTTTGCGAATTTACCACTCAACAAAGTGGACTTAAAGCTGTGAATTTCCCACTAGACGTAGTGGGCTTAAATGTACATTCGTTGAGTCGTTCCAATTCAAACAACAAGCCTTCATCCACAGGACTCAAGCAATTTAACAAGTAAGCATTTAGCCTTATGGTGAGCATGCTAGTCATGGCAATCACTCACACTAATGCAAGTATGCTAAAGCACTAAAAACACACCTAGTACTCCAAGTTAAGAAGATATGTGTTAGAAAAATATGCATGATTCCTAACTATGCCAAATGTTTAATGCAACACATGCAATATGCAATTAATAGGCTCGGCTACTAATATGGCTTATGGATCAATTTTGATAACATGCGGTTAAACACGTATTCAAAGAATTTATTGAAATGACAATGCAGTTAGAATGATATGCCGAGCCTCGGCGCATGCCGTACGAATGAATGGATGCAAGCATAAGTTATTCTAATTGAAACAGGTCTCTAATCTAACCATCAAAAGCGGATAAATAAAAGGGAGAAAAACGTGGGGTTAGAAGACATACACATTATTACAACATGCTCTTACGAAGGAGAGTCCGAATAAATAAAGCTAACTAGTTAACTAAGCTAAGCTAATTGAAGCTAAACTAATTAAGCTAATTAAGCTAATTATTACAAACCAAAATGAATAACTAGACTAATTAACTAATTATTACAACAACAATTGAACTAATTAGCTAACTAACTAATTAAATAATTACAAACCAATTACAATTAATAATTAAACTAAGCAACTAAACTAAGCTAATTAGCTACGTTGCCTCTGGAAGTGAAAGATGTGCATGTGCATGCGCATGCTCGGTTTCCACCCGAAAAGCCCTCCGCTTTGCTCTCAAAAGCCTCTATTACACATTTGAGCACTTCTGGAACAATTTTGCTCCACCTTACCAACACTCTGCTGAGATTTGCATCAGTGGCCAATCGGCCACCTGCCGGCCATGGAAGTGGCCTGCAGGCCACTGATGCACTGGTTCATCTTGCTATAACAGAGGACAAACAGAGCAAAAAGAGGGTATTCTCACAGATTGTTTGCACAACTCACCCCTCATTTTCATAAACAAATCCAAGGAGTTATGAACTTAAGCCACAAACAACTAGCTCAAGCAATTTCATTACATGATGGCTTGTGATTCAAGATGTGCCAGCTCAATAAATACATCAACAAGACATAAACCTCCTCCCTTTCTTGAAAGATCAAGGGAAGAAGTTGACCTTGGAGACTTGGATCATTTCATCATTACCAATGTGGGGAAGTGGTTTTAAGAAATACTCTTCTGATCCTGGGGGACGCTCGTGATCCACCGATAGGCACCTGAAAGGAAGTAAACACTCCGGTCGGGGGTGCCAGAATTAGCACTCTGACGGACAAGTCAGTCTCTCGTTCTAGATTACTTGTATTCTAAGTTAAACACCACAATTATCACATACCTTTCTCAGTCTACTATTCCTTTATTTATAATCGTTTCCTGGGCCTTGGGGCCAGGTCCACTTTTCGCTCATTATGTTCATATTTACTTGGCTCCATAGCTCAGTACCTATTCGGCCCATCTAACCTTTATATTCGGCATCCTGATGGTTCTGGACAGAGCCGGGCAATACTTGTCTGTTAAAGTATGCCTCCTTTAAAATTCGGCTCCCACAATTGCCCCCCAAACACCCTTTTAGCATCAGTTAGTCAGCGTGTTTGGTTCCTGATTTGGAAAAACAGAAATTCGGTGGTTAATCCTCTTCCCGATGCATGTCAGGATGCGTACATGCTTTTCGGTCACTGTAACATCTTCCCATCTCATTCGTGTTTCTCTCGCATTTATTATGATTTAAAGTTTAAGTCCCTTCAAACACATACTTTTTTGAATATTTGAACCTTCTGGACAGCCTATCGGTATTTCTTCTCCGACGTATTTTCTGCAACTCCTCTCCGTCTTCTTCTTTTTCCTTTTGCCTCTCGTAAGTCTTCTCCTCTTTTCTTTGCAATCCTACTTTCCATATTTATTTTTTGCTTTAGAATATCCTTGAGTTCTCTCTAGAATGGCTAAGCATTTGAAAGACCTCCTCTCTGAGGGTCGAATTTCTGGGTTCCGAAAACATTTCTCTATTCCTGATGATGTTCATCTATCTCTAGTAACGGAGAGTTCCCTGGATATGGAGAGGGATGACCCAAATACAATCGTGTTCCCTCTCCTGTCCATTGCGGAGGGTGGCGTTCGCTTTCCCCTACATCCATTTCTTAGGGCCGTCCTCTGCCACTGGGATCTGATTCCCTCGCAACTCAATGTGAATTTCTTTCGAATCGTAATGGGAATTGTTGAATTGAACCGGCGCCTCAGGATCAACCTGGGCATTCCTGCGATTCGGCATTGCTACGCTTTGGCCAAATCCTCCGGTCAGCTCAGGCGTTACTTTCTCAGGGCCAGGGACATCGACCATCACTTGGTAACCATGCTTGCTAGCTCTGGCAAACGAGTTGATGATATAATGTTCAATGTTCGGGGCAACTGGGAATTCGGCGAAGGCGAAGATTGCCTGGACCCTATTCCCAGACGGAGGGGTGAACCAGGTTGCTGTGTGATTCCTTGTTTGTTGAACTTTCTTTTATTTGGCTTCTTCTCCAAATATAATCCTTCGTTTTTGCAGGTAATAAGTTGAAGAGGGTTCTGACTTCGGCTGACGACGCAGTACTTTCGGACATTAAGACTGCGCTAAAGTATTTTGGCCGTCCAAACATACAGAAACAAGGCAGAGCCGCCTATATTCTTCTTAGGTATGAGCCTACCTATACTACGTTCTCGGCCGCAGACAACATTCCGATCCCAACCGACGAACGACACCATATGGCTCTTATCTTCCCCAGCTTCAAGTCCCTGAGATAGATTAGTCTCGAGACTTCCGATTTGGAGCAAGACTTAGAGCCAGAAGTCGAGGTGCTCGCCGAATCAACCAGGGAGTTCATTACCGAGGCCGAAGAGGAAGACGAAGCTCTGAAATCAGCGTTTGAAACTGTCGGTCTTAACCAACCTAACTCACCGTCCATTTCGGGTCAGGTAGAGTTTTCTTTCAGAGAAATTTTTACAGATTTGGGGGACCTGCCCGGCGATTTTTCTAAAGGCATGGCTGGGGAAAATCTCACGTAGATGGCAAGAAAGAGAAATGCCGAGTGAATGGCCGCTCGAAAGAAGGCAGAGGCCGCTCATTCTGAGCCTGCCCCGATTGAATCTTTACAACCCGTTACTGCGGAAGAAACGACTCAAATCATTTTTGATGAGACAGAGAGGGAGGCCGAACAGCAGGTCACGAAAGAACGACTGGCTCGTAAAGAACGGGGCAAAAAACGTAATGCCGAGGGAGACACAGGCTCGGAGGATAGTCTTGTTGGCAAAAGGCCTCATTTAGAGGAATCCACGTGGTTATTCCTTTTGTTGTTCAACCAAAGATCAAAAACATGCCAATGTCTAATGATGCATCCGTCATAAAGGATCCGACCGTAGCGTTGAGCTTGGCCGCCTCAGTTTCACTACCGGTTGATAAGGCCACCTTTCAAGAAGAGCCAGATTTGGAGCTTATAGCGTTCGCTGCCCAGTCTGCCCTTCCGGTATGTATACGATATTCTCTTTTCTGCTCGTTTGATTTGGTTTGCACACTATATTGCTTGATGTGATTATCCTGATTTGTTTCGCAGACGGCTAGAAGGATAGCCGAACTAGGCCGCCGGCAGCATGATGCCACCGAAAGAATTGGCCACTTAAAGTCTGAAGCTGAAGGTGAAAGGAGTAGGATCGAGTTTGAGGCGATGAGGGCCGCTATGGAAAATGCGCGAGCCAAAACGGAAATGGAAAGGGCTCAGACTGTTGACCAGCTCAGATCCGAAGCCGAGGATAGGGCGAATGCGAGCGAGGAATCGCTTGAGTTAGCCAAGGAGGCGCTTGCCAAGGTAGAGGCTGAGTTAAAGGAGTTGAAGGCAGCCAAGGAAAAAGACGAATACGAAGTTTCTACGGCGCTTGAGGCTGGGAAGAGCGCCGCCTTCAAGGAATATGTAGATGAAGTCCCCTAATTCAAAAATCGGGGATTCAAACATGGGTGGCTCAAAGCCCTTGCTACCGTTAGAGCTATATCGGCCGTGCCAATTCCATACGAGCAAGTGCACGATGAGCCACTTGAGCCTGATCCCAAGGATTGATCTGGGAGGCATTCTAGTTTTATTAAATATATTCAATGTACATTTTTTGGATTTTCATATGTAAAGTGTCCACTGCCAGTGCCCAGTTTATGAAAGAAAATTTTATATGCTCTCAAGTTATTTTTTGTATTGTCTGTTATATGAGCGTATAGTTAGGAGAGTCAGCCGTTAGAACAAAATGTCAAGCATGTGTGAGACGGCAGACTTAACGGCCGATTAAAATTAGGGATCTGATTTAATCAGAAACAAAATGAATTCAAGACTAGTGCTCAGATAAATCGATTCGTGGATCGGCTGGGGCGCTCGAGCCGTATAGATTGATGAATCTACCCTTGCCCCAGTTGGTTCACGAATGTAGAACGCCGAATAAAATGTAATAAATTTTGCACGCAAGAATCGATTCATAGAACGGCTGGGGCACTCGAGCCGTATAGATTGATGAATCTGCCTTTGCCCAGCTGGTTCACGAAAGTAGAACGCCGAATAGAACGTAATAAATTTTGCACGCAAGAATCGATTTGTGGAACGGCTGGGGCACTCGAGCCGTATAGATTGATGAATCTGCCCTTGCCCTAGCTGGTTTATGAACCGAGAACACCGTATATCAGCGGTTGATGAGGAGATTGGGGCTTGGTTCAGTCGGCGATTGGGGTGATTGGGACTGGTACAGGAGGGTACAGGATGGGCTATTGACGCTTCATTATTAATGAGGTAGCCTCGGAGATGCTTCCCTTGTAGGGAATAAATGGGCCTGTACTTCGTGAACAAGGGTCCTATTTACGTGCTAAATGAGCATCTTAGTCCTGCTCTTTGAGAAAGGCGAAACAAGTTCGAATGTCAAACAAGCTTTTCTTCAACAGTAGAGGTCAAGCGAAGACGCTAGCTGAGCTGGGAGGTGCCATGAATCGAAGCGGTGAACCGTCACGCACGGGTGATAGGACGTTGAGGGGTCAGGAGAGACACCAATCTCCACGACGTCGAAGTAGATCGCCTAGGAGGGATAGTTAGCCACAGCATAAGTCTCTTCAATCTCATCCTAGAAGGGAATCCGACGCAACTCCTCGCCCATTGAGTTTTGAAATCTTCGTGGGTAACAGACCGATGACGGAGACAGATTCCATCATTCGAGACCCAAATGTGGCAGTCAAGTTTGCTCGATAGATTTTTCCGCCCGATGTTTAGTAGTTGATGGTAGGCTGTCCGGACTTCGAAGTGTTTCGTGAAGGCGTTCACGGGGCGGTGAGGGGACTTTACACGGCTTATGGGATCGGTATGCGTCTCTGCGCCGCTCGTCGGGACATAGAACAGAGAGACGAACGCATTCGGAAGTTAGAAGCCCACGCCGAAAAGGCCGAGCGCGAGCTGAAGAGAAACAAGCCTGTATCGCTCCAATCAGCCGTCCCCCCCAACCCGGTTGTCATAGAGAGGGTTACTCAAAGGCTGATTAGTGATGCGATCGCCGATCGTAATATGGCGAGCATGTTTGCTATCGGGACTGCGAGAAACGTGGCCTATGAAAAGGGCTTTCATGACGGCCGACTGGTCGGAATTCAGAAGACTAAAGAGAAGCTCGCCAAAGAAGTTTGCCGATGTGAGAATCGTGGCTTTAAGCACGGTTGGATCAGGGCATCTCAAGCCACGGAAGCTCTCCGGGCGTCGGGAATTGATTCGGCGCTGCCACTCTACCAACGTAATCATTTTCTGTTTTCTGCTTTTGAAGTCGAGAAGAGTGAGGATGAGAACGACACCGTATAAAAATGCTATGTAATTGTGTAATTGTTGCCTGATTGAATAAAACGTCCTATTTTAAATGTTTCATTGTAATCTACGTTCGGCAAACACGTGTTTGCATATCTTTTCATTGTATAAACATTGTCTGGCTCAAGTAGTCATTTAATTCCGAACGGTTACGTGCTGGCTTGTCATGATCGCTCCGCTGATTAGGCTCCGAATTCAAAGACTTGTATCGGTCGGCGCGATGCGTCGATGAGGCTCCGAATTCGGAGGCTTAATTGGCCCAAACGTGCCATGCTCCAGGGGCTTCGAATCTGAAAACTGTCATCCCATCTTTAATCGCCATAATTAGTCCATTTTAACTCAAAAAAGTCAAAAATTAGTACATGGAATGGCTATGGCCAACATCTATCGGCATCCGTCTTTTAGAGTTCAGTATTAATGACGTTGCTTCGAGGTCACTGGAAGGATTAAAAATAGATTGCCTCAGACTTTTTGCCCTAGTAATTTCACTTACTGTGTTCAGACTTGCTTTAAAACAACTTTGTTGCGTAGGGCAGACAAATGTGAATGTCAAATGGAATTTTCTTCAACAGCAGAAGAGGGGCTCGAACCTTGGCTGAGCTTGACACTACAATGAATCGTAGCAAGGAACCTACCCGTGCGAGGGGTAGGGCGTTCAAAGAACGGGAAGAACGTCGACCTCCAAGTCGTCGAAGCAGATCACCCCGAAGGAAGGAAGAGGCTGACGTAACGCTATAACCGTTGAATTTTACTATTTTCGTCGGGAGTTCCTTTCTTGTCCTGGATCTTGGCCTTGACAATGTCTATGGTGTCAAGGCTCTCGACCTTGAGAATGATTGTCGTGCCAGTGTGAACATTATGGGTTCAAGCACGGTCAGATCGAAGAATTTCGAGCCACTGATGCTCTCTGGGCAGCGGGCGTCGATTTGGTGCTGTCCCTGTACCTTCACGACCACTTCCCCTCTTTCCCCTTCGAAATTTGAGAAGGGTGAGGATGAAGGTGATGCCATATGAAAGTAGACTTTGTAATGCTCGAACGTGAATTGCGTTTTTGTAATTATTGTTTAATTGAATAAAATGTTTTATTTTAAAAGTTTGTATTGCATTGTGAATTTTTGTTAAGCATCTTATTTCCAGTGTTGGCACGTTTTGTGTCATTTATGCCGTTGTGCTGGCTCAAGTTACATTTCCCTACCCTGATTTGCACTGAGGGTGCTCCGAATTCGGAAGGTTATTCGGCTTTTGGAAGCTTTATTGACCCAACGGCGTTATGCGCCGAGGGCGCTCCGAATCCGGAGACTATTGGCCCAACGGCGTGACGTGCCGAGGGGGCTCCGAATCCGGAGGCTTTATCATCCCAACGGCGTCATGCGCCGAGGGGGCTCCAAATCTGGAGGCTTTACTTGGCCAATCGTGATATCCACAAAGAGCGCTTTGAATTCGGAGACTTTATTGGCCTAACTTGGCCAATTGTGATATTCACGAAGGGCGCTCCGAATCCGGAGACTTTATTGGCCTAACGGCGTGACGCGCCAAGGAGGCTCCGAATCCGGAGGCTTTACTTGGCCAATCGTGATATCCACGATGGGCGCTTCGAATCCAGAGGCTTTATCGGCCCAACGGCGTCATGCGCCGAGGGGGCTCCGAATTCGGAGGCTTTACTTGGCCAATCATGATATCCATGAAGGGCGCTTCGAATCCGGAGGCTTTATTGGCCCAACGGCGTCATGCGCCGAGGGGGCTCCGAATCCGGAGGCTTTACTTGGCCAATCGTGATATCCACGAATGGCGCTTCGAATCTGGAGGCTTTATCGGCCCAATAGTGTCATGCGCCGAGGGGGCTTTTTGGTCGAAATGCCCTTTTTAATTAGATTTTGCAGAGGATGGGATTATATCTGCCCAACAAGAATCCTTGCATTTACAAAGGAGGAATATATGTACATGGAGAATCATTTTAGAACTGAGATCATTCCCCACAAGTCGGGTTTAATGACAATTCTAAAGTTCCAGGGCCCTAACGTGTTTTTGAGCCGATATGGAATCCTTCCGATGATGACCGCATTAGTTGAGGATGTTTCGATTTAGTATTTCGGGATGGGGACAGAATGCTGGTGCGGAGTGCCGGGAACCACGGATTTACTCAGTACCGTGTTGGGTAGGAAAGCGCAACAGTTGATGGTAGGTGCTTGGTACGGCCCGAATAGTATGTAACCAAGTCCGCCCCATAATGAGGTTATACAGCGAAGGGAGCTTGATGACCAGGAATTTCACTTTCACCGTTTGGGAGCCCGCCCGAACGGGTAACGTGATTTTCCCCGACGGATACTCCGGATTCGCGTTGAAACCGAACAATGGATGAGGAGCCAGAGACAAGTTTGATTCGTTGAAGCCGAGTTTGATGAAGGTCTCGTAATACATGACCTCCGAAGTGCTCCCCTGGTCAATGAGGACGCATTCAACGGTAAATCGGTTCATGTGTAGTTCAATAACCAATGGATCAATATGGAGTAGTGTTATGCCGATAAGATCGGAATCGTCGAAGATAATGCTTGGCGCTTGGTGGGGCTGTTTCGTTTGTGCGCGTTGCTCCTGGGGGAATGAATAGTTTGCATGCATGGTACGTGGCGTTGGAATACTGTATATCATATGTAGAACGCCGAGGGGAGGTGACTCCTGCCGAAGGGCAACAGTTTTGATTGTGTTTTTCCGGACGTGTTGCTGGAGCCGACCATCTTGGACCAATTCCTCAAGGTGGTCTTTCAAGGCATAGCAGCTGTCCATATCATGACCATGATCTTTGTGATATTCACAACGTCTATCCCGCCTTCTCGTGTCAGGAGGTCCCACCATCTTGGACGGCCATTTGAAGAATGGAAGATGTTGAATCTTGGGCATAATTGAGCTGATTGGCTCTGGCAGCTCTGTATATTTCTTGTCGGCGCGCTTTGTGCTCCTGCTATCAACCTGCAGTTGCTCATTGGCTTGGTGTGGCTATCGATCGCTAGATCGGCGAGAATCCCGTCTCTTGTCTCGTTTAGCCCGCTATCGTGGTTCAGGGCTTTGAGGTGGTGCAGAACTTATTGGCTGAGCGATTTCGGGAGGGGCCATTTTGTTGACCACGTGTCCGACTTTAACCCGCAAGGCATCATCTTCCACTTTGCAGTATTCCTCTACTTTCTTCATCAACCTCCAGACTGTTTTGGGGGGTCTTCTAGTCAAGGAACTGTGGAGGGCACTATCTGGGTGTAGTCCCATTCTGAAGGTAGTGATGGCCATGAAGTCATTGCAAGCGTCATCGACAAGGTTAAAGCATTCCCAACATCGTGCCGAATAAGCTCTTAGTGTTTCTCCTGGCAGGATTTGCATTGCCCAGAGGGAGTCGGCTTGCTTTGGCTGGACTTCATTTGTAATGAATCTGGCCCTGAAGGATTTCTGTAGTTGGTGAAAGGTTTTGATCGAAGCCGGCTCCAGTTTATAATACCACCGGACTGTCAATGGTCCCAAACTGCTGGGAAATATTCGGCACATGAGGGCTTCGTCATCTGCATGCAATGTCATGGCCTACTTGTAGTGGCGGATGTGGTCAGTGGGGTCTGATTTGCCGTCGTACAGGGTGAACAACGGTGCTTTAAATTTCTTTGGTAGCGCAACCTTTGCGATCCGTCGTATGAAGGGGTCGTGTTGGTCTTCATCCGAACTTTTCCTTCTTCGCTTCTACATTGTACGTGGACTTTCTTCAGAAGAACTGGTGGTTTCATGTCGTCCCTTCTTCCTAGGCTCTGGAGATAATGAGTCGGAGTCGCTATCAGTGTCTTGTCGTGCTCGAGGTTGTCGACCACCTGCCTTTGGAGATCGTTCCGGATTTAGGTGCGTAGATTGTTTGGACTTCGCCATTTCCAAGGCCAAATCTTCACAAAGACGTTCGTTCTCAGCAATCATGTTCTCCAGCCTCTGTTCATTTTGCTTTGCTTGTTCCATGATCGCCTGCATTGTCTCGTGCTCCGAAGTCGAGGGTGAGGCGAAATTCAAGGCACATCGTGCGGCGATAGTCTCTGGTCCAAGCAAGTTTGTTGGAGTAGTTTCATCGTGAGGTATAGGGTCGACAGTGACTGTCGGAGGATCTTCCGTCACGCTCGCCATGGATGTGCTTGAGTATTCCCACAGACGGTGCCAGCTGTGGGGAACTGGTTTTAGGAAATACTCTTCTGATCCTGGGGGGCGCTCGTGATCCACCGATAGGCACCTAAAAGGAAGTAAACACTCCGGTCGGGGGTGCCGGAATTAGCACTCTGACGGACAAGTTAGTCTCTCATTCTAGATTACTTGTATTCTAAGTTAAACACCACAATTATCACATACCTTTCTCAGTCTGCTATTTCTTTATTTATACTCGTTCCCTGGGCTTAGGGGCCAGGTCCACTTTTCGCTCATTATGTTCATATTTACTCGGCTCCATAGCTCAGTACCTATTCGGCCCATCTACCCTTTATATTCGGCATCCTGATGGTTCTGGACAGAGCCGAGCAATACTTGTCTGGTAAAGTATGCCCCCTTTAAACTTCGGCTCCCACAAGCAAGTATGAAATGGTCCAAGTTCCCTGTGTTCAATTAACGTTCGATTAAACACACCAGGTTATTTATCTTGCTCATCTTTTAATCCCAAGTTTAGTTACTCCTTTTACTTTACCAACCATTCTTTAATCCAATTAAGTCCATTAGATGAATTAAAGTCCTCTATTGGAAAGAGGGCTTAAAACAAAAGTTGCTTTAGGTATGGAAGAAGTATCATACCGTTGGTAATGAACCCCATAAGGGATTAAACCATTATGAAATGTCAATTCCACACTGAGGCAAACAAGTGACTTGAAACCACTTTCAAAGTGAAATTAAAAGCCAAGAAAGGAATGAGGTTGCAGAGATGATTAGTGTTGAAATTAAGTATGAAAAGTATCAAAAACATGCAATCAACTCAAACAAGTGGTGTCTAAATGCCTAAAACACCAAGCTTGTGAGGATTATTACACTACAACTATGCAATATAAGATTCAAATGCAATAGTCAACCCAAAACAGAGTTAAAGCAGTCCAAAATAGAGCCTAAAGCATGCTAGAGTTAAGCTAGAACAAGCTAAAAAAATAAGCTAAAGCATGGCACCAACTAGACTAGCAAACATGACACAAAGAGATGAGGCTACCCGCTCCAAATTTGGACTTCAAAACCTGATTTTTACCACTGAAAATATTCTAAAAATCAGTGTTTAAAGGCCCAAAAAAAAATGGTTTGAAAATGGGAAACAAAGGTGAAATGGCCTTATAAACAAGGAATGAAGAAGGGTGAACCACCCCCTAACCTTAGATGGCCAAAAACACCAATTTCAGCCCACAAAAATAGAGTTTTTCATAGCTCAAAAACAGCCCAAAACAGTGGGAAAAGGATAGGAAAACAAATATGTAAAGCAACCTAATAAAGAAAATGTTCTACCTCTTGAACCAAAGAGTAAGTCTAGACCACAATTCAAGCCAAAACCAACTTCAAGAGCTCCAAGAAGGCCTCAAGGAACCTCAACTCAATGGTGAGAGGATTTGGTTAAGGAAATATAGGCAAAAGGGTAGTGTAAGTAGGCAAAAGTGTAGAGAATTTGTAGAGAGAGAGAAAACATTTTTAGTCTAAAATTTTCTAATCTGAAAACATAAGAGAGAGAGAGTCCCTATATATAGAAAGCATGAAATTTCTACAAGGTGATCCAACCCTCCACGTGTGGATAGATGCATTTATCTGTGCAAATAGTTAGCACAGCTGGCATAAAATATCTGTAGAAAACTCTAGTGGACGGCCGGCCATCAGTGGTGGCCAGCCGACCATCACTAGTGGCTGGCAAGCCACATTAGTGGCCGGCAAACCAAAAGTGATGGCCGGCAGGCCACCAGAGGTTGTAGGCTAGAAAGACCAAGGCCTCGTCCAAAAAAGAGACAAAATGGATGCAAGGTTTGAAAGGCTTAAAGTTGTGGCATTCCCCTGAGGACTTTGAGCGCTTGGTAAGCAAACAGACTCATCGTCGGGTGTACCTGCAAAGACATCCAAGTCGCAAGGGCCGTCAAAAATGGGTTGTCTATAGTGTGCGAGCTTACTCTACACAAGGCTCGATCTTTGGTCCCACAACAAAGAAGTGGACATTCCAATCTAATTCATCGATTTTCTGACGCCGGTGACCGCGCAACCGTCTTTGGCGGGGTTTTCAGCAACATGAGCTCTGCTTGTGTATGCTGGCTCATTTCCTTCTTGCCCTTAGTTTCGGCAGGTCCAGCATCCAATTGATTGAAGTGGCGTAAGGCTTGAAAGAAGGCAAGAGTTATATCGGTTTGGCGCTGGCCGAGACTTTGAAGGGCTTAGACGCCTTCCATCAGGGAGAGAGATTCGCAGGGAGTCCACTACTTCTTCAGGTAATGTTTCCCACCCTTTCTCATATGTGTTTCTCACATCTCTCGGCACTCATGCTCTGTTTTTTTTCTCTCAAAGCCTTTTTCTCATATTTCTCTCGAACATACATCTCTCTATTCTTTAATCTCTTTTTTCTTTTATCCCTTCCCAGGTGTGGCTTATGGATAAGCTGAAGGTAGTGGACTCTTGCCCTGAATACTCAGCTCGTGGTTATTTCTTCCATCACTGACTAGTGGATTTCCCGAATAAGGGATGGTGGTGCCACTGGATGTGCAACAGGTCTGCTGCTGACATAGCTTGGCATTGCCCCTAGCTTAAACTGACTGAGATGAGCTACAGCATGGCTTTGCAGCCTAGCATTCAGCTAATCAACCTCACACACTGTGTATTCTACTTCCCGTTCAAGTTCAGACGTCAGTTTGGGCATGATCAGACCAGCCTAGAGGAGGGGGTAGAGTACCCAGTTTCATTCCCCATCTGAGGTTCACACTTGGCTAGGTACCTCATTGCTTGGAGGACGACGGAGCTTCTGGCCCCTACCCCTAGTTTTAGTTGTGCCCTTTCTGGCGAGTGTTTGGCTTGGCTCGAGGATGAGGCACAAACCGGGCCTACTTTGGATTCAGAAGCTTCCACAAGTAGGAGCACCTGACTCATCTATGCCCCTAGTTTATTGCTTTGATCTTTCTTTTCAAGTTTTTTTCAATGTAATAAAAGCAACTTTAATTTGTATCGAACAGTTGGAGAACTTTGTATTCAAATCAATGAAATTAAAGTTGTGAGCAC
Source organism: Camellia sinensis (assembly GCF_004153795.1). Lineage (NCBI taxonomy): Eukaryota > Viridiplantae > Streptophyta > Magnoliopsida > Ericales > Theaceae > Camellia > Camellia sinensis. The sequence continues at coordinate 135,696 of NW_021027098.1, read as the reverse complement.
TGAAAATTTTCTCTGTTGGTCCAAAAATAGTTTAAGTTGTAAAAGGTAAAATTTGAACAAAAATCAACGTTTATTAAAACTTTCCAAAACCATTTTCGAAAAGGATCACCACTTAATACGCACAGAATCAATCCTCGAGATGTACAACCCCGAATCAAAAGATCATAACTACCCCTTGATTGAACACCACTGCTCAGCACTATAACTAGCTCTTCTCTCAGAGTAAAGATCATAACCAAACTCTTAGGCAAAGAACAGACAAAGATGACCTGATCCGACACACGGATAGGACAGTTGATTTGGAGGTGTTTCCGGCCGGACTTTAGGATGAAGTTGCCTACGTATCCTGAAGATGGGAATCAGGCCTTACATAGTTCAGTTCAGGTTCACTTGAGTATTAACACTCTCCGTTTGCGCTCTAACTTTTTCCAAGGCCGCCGTTTAGGGTTTTCAACCTTGCGAGCTCAGTTTTTCTTTATTTCTAATTTTTCATGCTCTAACTTTTGCCTAGCTCAATTTTTCTTTATTTCTAATTTTTCATGCTCTAACTTTTGCCTAGGTCACCCTTTTAGTTTTCTTCAACTTGTCCATGTTGATTGGTTGGGAAAATTCTAGGCCATCCAGGTCCATGAGAACAACAGCTCCACTCGACCAGATAGTTTTGATGATGTAAGGACCAGTCCAATTGGGTCAGAATTTTCCCTTAGGGTCATGGATAGGAGCTTGGTTGTCTTTCAGCACCATATCTCCTTCTTTGAGATTTTGATAGGAAAATTTGCCCCTACGGTCATGGATAGGAAAATTCTACGCCATCCAGGTCCATGAGAACAACATATCTCCTTCTTGTTAAAAGCCCTAGCAATCCTGCACTGGTAACCCTGAACGTGATACAATGCTTTCAGCCTTCTCTCATCGAACAACATCAACTCTTCAAACTTGCTCTGCTGCCAGTCAACCATAACTCGCAGCGACGGAACTTCTATTTCGATTGGCAGAACAACTTCCATTCTATAGACAAGAGAATAAGGAGTTGCCCCTGTAGACATCCAGATTAAAGTTCTATAACCCCAGAGTGCGAATGAAAAATTATTTGGCCAGTCTTTGTAAGTCTTAACCATCTTCTGCAGAATATGCTTGATGTTCTTGTTGGTGGCCTCAATAACTCCGTTGGTTTGTGGCCGATATGTAGATAACTCATGGAAAGCCACATTGTATTTCTCCAACAAGTCGATCACCTCTTTCTTGAAGTAGGAGCCATTATCTGAAATAATCTCGTTTGCGACTCCATATCGGCAAATGATGTTGTTTCGGATAAACTTAGCCACATGCGCTGCTTTTAACACTGCGTAGGACTGTGCTTCCACCCACTTTGTAAAGTAATTAATTGCCACCATAATGTATTCATGCCCATTTGACCCTTTTGGTGTGACTGCCCCGATGATGTCAATTCCCCAGACTGAGAAAGGCCATGGTGAAGTCATGTTGTACAGATTCGACGGCAGGATATTCATGCGATTAGCATGAATTTGGCATTTGTGACATCGCTGAACAAAACCAATACAATCCTCCTCCATAGTGGACCGGTAGTAACCTTGCTTGAGAATCTTCTGGGATAACATCACTCTATTCATGTGCGCTCCGTACTCTCCCTCATGGATGGCCTCCATCAGGCGCTTTGACTCCTCTTCTTCAACCCACAACTTGTGCATTCCCAAATGACCTCTCTTGTACAGTTTACCTCCACAGATGATAAATTGAATGGCTATTCGCCGTATTCCCCTTTTGTCCTTGGCATTTGTCCTTGGTGGATAAATCTCTTTTTCCAAGAAGTTCCAGATATCGTAGTACCAAGGGTTTTTGTCTTGCGCTTCATCTTTTGCGGTGATAGTCTCATAGACTGGGGTGTACTTCGGTTCAATAATGATCAGATGCATCCGGACACCAAGCGGGATGCCTATCATAGAAGATAGAGTTGATAAAGCATCAACAAACCTGTTGTTGTCTCTCAGTAGATACGTGAAAGTTAGTTTTTCAAAGCTAGGAATCAGAACGTCCAGGGTTTGGTGGTAAACCTTCAACTTTTCTTCTTTGACCTTCCAGTCTCCATTTGCTTAAGACACAACTAAGTTTGAGTCCCCGATAACGTCCAACCCTTTTGCCCCTAGTTCCAGGGCGACTTCCAAACCAGTGATACACGCCTTATATTCTGCTTCGTTATTGGACACTTTGAATCGGAGTTTGAAGGCTAAAGGTATATGGGAATTGTCGGATGCTATCAGCAACACACCTATCCCATAACTGTATTGATTGGACGCTTCGTCAAAGTACAATGTCCAAGTCTCCTCCTCAACTTCCAGAATGGCTTCATCTGGGAAAAGGTATTATACCGCTTCATCCCCTTCCCCTGGGTGGTCTGCTAGGAACTCTGCTATTGCTCTCCCCTTGACCGACTTGCGAGTTACATACTTCAGATCAAATTTGGAGAGGAGAAGCAACCAACGGGCTAGATTACCCGTAAGGGCTGGTTTCTTAAAAAGATATTTGATGGGATCTAATCTCGAAACTAGAATTACAGAGCGAGCTAACAAGTAGTGCCTCAACTTCCTGGTAGCCCATACCAAGGCTAAGCAAGCTTTCTCCAATGGAGTATAGCAGGTCTCGTATTCCAGTATTTTCTTGCTCAAGTAATAGATGGATTTCTCCACCCTATCCTTAGATTCTTGAGCAAGCATGCATTCTATTGTGGTGTCTGTTACTGACAGATACAGAATCAAAGGCTTTCCCAGCTCTGGCAGCGACAACACAGGTTGATTTTGAAGGTACTACTTAATCTGCTCAAAAGCTAATTGACATCGATCATCCCATTAGAATTTCTTTCCTTTCTTCATGAGACCAAAAAGTGATTCACAAGTCAAGGTTAATTTAGAAATAAATCGTCTTATGAATTGCACTTTATCCAGAAAGCCTCGCACCTCATTTTCAGTCCTTGGTGGTGGCATTTCTAAGATGGCCTTGATTTTGGAAGGATATACCTCAATGCCCCTCTATGTGATCAAAAAACCCAGCATTTTCCCTGCTGTGATGTCGAAAGTACAGTTCTGTGGATTCAACCTTAGTCTGTATTCTCTAATCCGTTGAAAGAATTTTTTCAAGGCGGTGTAGTAGCCCTCTCTTTCCTTGGACTTCACAATCATGTCGTCCACGTACACCTCGACCTGTTTATGGATCATATCATGCAGAATAGTGGTTGCAGCCCTTTTATAGGTAGCCCCGGCATTCTTCAGCCCAAATGGCACCACCCGATTGTAGTAGGTTCCCCATGGCGTTGTAAATACGGTTTTCTCTCTATCCTCGGGTGCCAACAGAATTTGGTTATACCTAGAAAATCCATCCATGAAGGATATCAATGCATGGCCCGTGGTGAAGTCTACCAACTTATCAATATGCGATAAGGGGAAGTCGTCTTTCGGTCTGGCCCTGTTCAAATCTCTGAAGTCTACAGACACCCGGATTTTTTCATCCTTTTTTGACACTGGGACGATATTGGCCAACCAAGTCGGATATTGGCTAACAAAAAACCTGCTTCGATCTGCTTGGTGACCTCCTCCTTGATTTTCAACGCCCAATCCAGATGGATTTTTCGTAACTTTTGCTTAACAGGTCGGGCCTCGGGGTTGAGAGGGATCCGATGCTATACATTCTTAGCATAGATTCCAGGCTTGTCTTTGTAGGAGCACTCGAAAACATCTTTGAAATCTTTTAATAAAATGACTAAGCACTCTCGCTCCTCTGAAAAGAATGTGAACTTGATGTGGACCAGACACGGATCCTTTTCAGTACCCACATTAATAGTAATGATTTCATCAGTAAGGGGTTTTGCAAACCTCTCCTCCTCTCGATTAATTAAGTTTTTCAAAACCAGAGGAATTCCTTCCTCTTCGTTTTCATAAATTTTTTGAAAATCTTGGTCAATGCAATAAACAAGTGGCACAGAGAAATACTCAGAATCTATAGCGTTCTCATTCATAAGGTCCAACTCATCCAGCTCTTTGGTTACAACCGACTCAAAAGCAAAAGAAAAAGAGGACATGGTCAAGACCTTGGCATCTGGGTTATCACCCCCAGGAATACTGGACTCAGAATCAGAAGAACAAAATCTGATTCTGACTCCACAGACTCTGTGGAATCAGATTCAGGTTCATTACCCGACTCAAAACTAGATAGGTAGCCCTCATCTAGCTGCCAGACAAGAGATGATGCTTCAGATGCATCCAAAATGCTGCTAGATGGGTTCACACCCGGTTGGTCCCTCGATCATGGAGATGGTCAAGTTATCCCCTGTAACGATACAGAATTTTTCCCTTGGCTCGAGCGGGGGAGTTGACGCTTGAGCAGACTTGAGAGGTTCCCAGCATTTTTACAGACGGTCCGAAATTCTGAGAGTTGCGAATTCCCGCTCGAGCGGACAACTTTGTTGGTTTGCGCGCTCGAGCGTAGAAAACGACGGTCGAGCGTGGCAAGTGAGATTGCCCTTGAGATTTTTATTAGTGTATTTGGAACCTCCTTATTTTATTTTGGGGTATTGATCGAAGTGGTAGCATAATGGTAAAGTAAGAGTGAACCAAGAATTTAATTCGGATAATTTTTCTTACGAGCAACCGTCACTCTTTTGCCCTTTTCTTTTTCCACACTTTGCATTTGGATGTGAGGCTAGAACCATTGGAAAGCTTATTTCCGGAGCTTCGATTTGGACACAAGAACGACCTAAAACGGAGTCCAGATGAGAGAGTTATACATGTTTGAAGTTTTGCAATATGTGCTGAAAGCAGGTACGCTCGAGCGGGAAAAGAGACGCTCCAGCGGACCTCGCGAATTTAGCAAATTTAAAGGGACTTTTCTAGATCATCCTTCACACTTTTCATCTCCTCTCTTCATCCTTCTCACCTAGGTTCGAAAACCCAAGGTCTTTGACCTCAAATGCCTTACATTTCCCTTTGGATTAATCAAGATCTTCCACCAAAAAGTGAAGAAGGCTTGAAGAAGTCACTTTTCAACCGATTGGATTTCGGATTGGCGAAGAATTCTTCTTGGAGCTCATTCTTTTTCTTGATTCTTGAGGTAGGGGTCCTAGTTCCCTTTCAATACTTGCATTAATGAATGGATTTGTGGTATTTTGACTATATAAATACAAAATCTATATTTTTTGAGCATATAGTGTCCAACATGAGATTTTGGGGTTTAGAGTTTGAAATGTTGGGGGTGCAATTGTTGGGTTAAGATGATGGATTATAAACCTTAGGTGTGTAATCAATGGAAAAATTGGAATAAAAAGTAATGGTTTGGGAAGTTTGGATTTTTCTTGAAATCCTTGATTTTCTTTAAAATCCTACGTTGATTCATGATGATAATCAAAGATTCTGCCCAAATTGAAAGTAAAATCATAAAATTGAGAGGTTGAATTATATATACACAAGTTTAATTGAATTTTGGAAATGTTCAAAAATTATGTTAAAAATTAGTGATTGAACCTTGTTATGGGCATTGTAAATTATGTTATAATATGAAATGTTTTGGCGGAAAAGATGTGTTAATGATATGGACAACATAAACTTGGTCATGGAATGTTGAAATGGGATTCAAGAATTTATCTTGAACTATGTTGAATTGTAAATAGTATTGTTGAATTAAGTTAAGTTGACTAATATTGAGTTGAAGTGTGTTGGGTTGAGGATGTTATTTGCGACATGTGATGAATTTGCGAAATTGTAAATTGATGTGTAATTTGGTATAAAGAGAATTAAACAAGTTAAGAACGGAATAAATTATATTGTGACCCGATTTCTACGTGTATTAGGAATTGTGTAAGGTCAGCTACAAGGGCGAACCAGGTATCTGAATACTGTGAGTAGTAACTTTTTAAAGCTATGTCGAGTTTTTAGTATTTTCTAAATGATATAAGATGATCTATTTCTAAAATATTAGTTTCTGTATAAATGAATGGCTGTTCAATGTTTCCGAAATGTATGCCTTTATGGCCGTCCCTTTACGGGTCAGCTGTATGTCTTTATGGCCGTCCCTTTATGGGTCAACTGTATGCCTTTATGACCGTCCTTTTTTTAGGTCAACTGTATGCCTTTATTGCCATCCCTTTATGGGTCAACTATATGCCTTTATGGCCGTCCCTTTTTTGGGTCAACTGTATGCCTCTATGGCCGTCCCTTTATGGGTCAACTGTATACTTTTATCACCGTTCCTTTATGGGCCAACTGTTTCTGCTATTTCTAATAAATGTACCACGTATGATTAACTTCAAATTTTGATTATGAATATGACTCTGAATCTGCATCTATTATGAACTACGACTTCTGAACATGATTATGAATCCATTTCTGATAACTACTGAATTATGTTTTTTGTAACTGTTATGGACCACATTTATTAAAACCCTTTTACTTTGTTATTATTCACCGGGCTCCATCTCACTGTATTGTTTATGTATGTAGGTGATCAGGCGTGTGACTAATCCAAGAGCTGCTGCCTGGATTCTTTGTTTGTCAGCCAACCTATGTGCCTACCGTGGAGGTTCCGGATATGTCTAGTGGCGATGGCTAAGCGCATAAAGTTTAAGTTTTGTTTTATTGTTTGATTAAACGAGTTTTCGTTTATTTTGTAAATAAGGTTAAGTCCCTTTTGTCTAGTCTGTATGTATATGATGACGTAAGGATGATGTGTAGATGTATATAAAAGTTTAAAATTTTTCTGTCTCATTTAAGTCTGCACAGCTCAATGGATGTTGTATATTTGTTATTTGCTTCCGTCAGCCCCTATTGTTAATTTAATCTGTCTCAGAGGTCTTTGGTAATCTCAGGACTACTGGCCGGTTACAATGCCAAACCCATAGGGGCGGGTTTTTGTCATGACAGAGTGGTATCAGAGCACGAGTTAATATCTCACACACATGTCCATTGAGCATTAGAATGTCTAGAATGAATTTAAGTTGGCATGCATTTAACAAGTGAATGTTATGTTATGCATTCAGAAAAATGTGTATAAAGTTGTTTAATAAACTAAGTATTGAAACTAAAAATAGGGAGTTGTGAAATTTTGACGATCGAAAGAGGCCGGGATGTGTTCATTCGATAAGTTTTGTATGAAGGCCAAAAATTAAAGCTATTATGGGACTTTGATGTTATGAGGAAATTATGATTTTTGATTAAAACTTTGGTGGGCACGAGTGTAATGATTTGTAAGAATATAGTGTTATAAGAGTTAAAGGTTATTTTGATATTTCAATGATTAGGGGAGACTGGAATGTGTTTATTCAATAAGTTTAGTATTGAAGTTAAGAGCTGTTGTGAAATTTTAATGCTATAAGGGAAATGTAATTTTGTAACGCCCTCAAAATAATAACATTAAACCCATCAGATAAGACAAGCATTTACATATAAACTAACTACATTCCTTTATTTCATTGAGTTTCATTACATAAGTATTACATGTTAACATCAAAACAAAATGCCCTACGGGCTTACAGCTTTCCAAGTTAACACTTGGTTACAACAAAAGAGTACTAACTCGTTTACACATTAAGCCCTTGGCTTGAAGTTACATGTAATACATCAAAAGTTAAGCGACTACACTATGTCCGCCTCTAGCCTCCAGCTATATGTCCGGGAGAGACTTAGAGTTTCATGTGGGGGATATGGTATTCTTGAAAGGATCACCATGGAAAGGAGTCATCAGGGTTGGAAATAAATGAAAGTTGAGTTCTAGATACATTGGACCATTTGAGGTATTAGAGAAGGTTAGTGAGGTTGTGTACCGTGTTGTTTTACCCCCTAGGTTGGCAGGAGTGC
>NW_021027098.1:88984-103163 GCF_004153795.1 Camellia sinensis | reverse complement strand
ACCCCTGGGTATTTAAACCAGACTTTAGTCTCGGAACTCCCGAACCTTTGCGTTCTAGGCATAAGCCGTTCGAACTCTAGTTTCCACCGTCCCAGTTGGTCTTCTAGGAACTCACCGCAAACATAGGCAGGTGGCTTTACCAGACCACCGAAAGTCGTTCGGGCACGACAAACACCAAAGGAATTGCACCTTCCGAGGATTTAGGGTCTCCTTGACCGTGGAGATTGCACAAGAAATGCATAACAATGCGAGTGAACTACACACATCAATGTGCCGAAGGTTTCGCACCTTCCAAGGATTTAAGGTCTCCCAGACCGTCTGAATACCTGTGCGGTTCGTCTGGTCGCTCCAGCCTCAAATGAACTGTACATACAATATCGTGCCTGAAAAGAAAACAAACTTAACAGGTAATATGTTGTTAGCAATATGCATGACAATGCAAATGAACTGCACACATCAATGTGCCGAAGGTTTTGCACCTCCCAAGGATTTAAGGTCTCCTAGACCGTTTAGATTGCACGAGGAATGCACTGAAGGTTTCGCACCTCCAAAGGATTTAAGGTCTCCTAGACCGTGTATATTGCACAAGAAATGCACCGAAGGTTTCGCACCTCCAAAGGATTTAAGGTCTCCTAGACCGTGTAGATTGCACAAGAAATGCACCGAAGGTTTCGCACCTCCAAAGGATTTAAGGTCTCCTAGACCGTGTAGATAAATGTATGCAAGTGTGACACGTATGCCACACGGAATGTAAACTAAAACAAATGAGACACGCGTGCCTCATAAGATGCAGAATGAAACAAGTGTGACACGCATGCCACACGGAATGTAAAATGATACAAATGAGACACGCATGCCTCATGAGATGCAAAATGATACAAATGAGACACGCATGCCTCATAGGATGCAAAATGATACAAGTGTGACACGCATGCCACACGGAATGTAAAATGATACAAATGAGACACGCATGCCTCATGAGATGCAAAATGATACAAGTGTGACACGCATGCCACATGGAATGTAAAATGATACAAACGAGACATGCATGCCTCATGAGATGCAAATTGATATAAATGAGACACGCATGCCTCATAGGATGCAAAATGATACAAGTGTGACACGCATGCCACACAGAATGTAAAATGATACAAATGAGACACGCATGCCTCATGAGATGCAAAATAAAACAAATGAGACACGCATGCCTCATAAGATGCAAAGTGAAACAAATGAGACACGCATGCCTCATAAGGTGCAAAATGAAGTAAATGAAGACTTTGACAATTGGACTTATACGCTACGCGAAGCCGGTTTGCATTCGAAACAATGCAATGTACTAACAAGTACAAGTGAGGTGCGCAAGATAGCGCGATAGGATACATGCAAGACGCAAGTAAGGTGCACAAAACAGTGCGATGCGCAAAACAACGCGAATGTAAAATGCACAAAACAGTGCGATGCGCAAAATAGCGCGAGTGATAAACTGCACAAAACAGTGCGATGCGCAAAACAGCGCGAGTGATTTTGAAATGCACAAAACAGTGCGATGCGCTAAAGAGCGCGATTGAAATGTAATGCACAAAACAGTGCGATGCGCAAAACAGCACGAATGTAAAATGCACAAAACAGTGCGATGGGCAAAATAGCGCGAGTGATAAACTGCATAAAATAGTGCGATGCGCAAAACAGCGTGAGTGATTTTGAAATGCACAAGACAGTGCGATACGCTAAAGAGCGCGATTGAAATGCAATGCACAAAACAGTGCGATGCGCAAAATAGCGCGAGTGATAAACTGCACAAAACAGTGCGATGCACAAAACAGTGCGAGTGATTTTGAAATGCACAAGACAGTGCGATGGTTTGAAGTGCACAAAATCGTGCGATAATTTGAAATGCACAAAACAGTGTGTTAATATGCGATGCACGTGGGGCAACTTTTGAATTTCGTAAAAGCCAAAAGGATACGAAAAGGATACACCTTGCACGAATTCGAGCGCCACGCACAGAAGACACGACCTGAGGTCAAAACGGAGGCCGGTTGAGCGTCGGAGATACACTTTCTTGCACTTTCTTGAGCTATGAAGACCAAAAACTACTCATATGGCCTAAACAAGGCTGTGGGAACACCACCGGCCGGGAGGGGAAGCCACCGGCTGTCCATCGGCTGAAAAATAATCCCATCGGCACAATATTCTGCCGACCGGCAAAAAATGTTGCCGACTGGCAAAAAGTTGCTGAGTCGGGGCAGATTCGACATTTCACCTCGGGTGTTTTGAAATAGGGTTTCTAAACCCTATTCTTCACTTCCTTCACCACCGAAATCCCATACTCTCTCTCTCTAGAGCGTTTTCCTCCCCTCTTTCCTCCGTTTATTCGCGTTCTACGCCCGTTTCGTCGTCGGATTCGCGATTTTCTTCGCGTTTCGGACATTTTCAACCGAACAAATCTTTGCTTCGGTGCCTCGTTTACCGTTCCCACCTTTTTGGGGTTTGTTCCCCTTGCTTTCCTCTTGATTTTCGTACCTTTTCACATCCCGGCCTTTTCGGTCATTTTCGGCCTTCTCGGGAGTTAACTTTTCGGTTGACTTTCCATACTCTAGCCCGGTTTTCCTCCCTCCGGCTATTTTCTCACCATTCTTGTCATGACGGATGACATTCCACGTGGTGGGACTCCTCCGAATCACGATATGGATCCCGGGGTCGAGCTCCTACCCTTGAGCGAGCGCCCGTTCGACCCGGCGACCTACCGGCCGGCGATCCATGTTCTGCCCCCAGACGGACTGTGCCAGTTCAGGAGCTTCGAGAGGCACGTGCCACCCGAGCTATTACTGTGTGAGCGTACCTCCCACCTGTCCTTCGACGCTTCTGAGGTAACTCTCTTTTCTCTGCTTTACTTTCTGCAATGTAGAACTTTTTTAACTGTCGTAGCTAGTCGTGCTCTTTAATTGCTTTAGCTCAGATACCCTGTATACTGTAGTTGATTGCAAACATGCGTGTAACTGATATCTTCTTGAGACTGACACATGCACACACACTGCAGTAGTCCTGAATCACCTGAACACATGGCACACACCATATTCCATTGCAAACACCGGCACCCGATATCTGCCTGAGTCTGAAAATATGCACACATGCTATACTGTACTGAACCATCCAAACATGCTGACGCATCACACGTTGTAGTTCACTGTAAGCACACCGGCACCCGGTATGTGCTTAAACCTGTTAAACTTGCACACATGCAACATCTACACTGAACCACTCAAACACGCTGACGCATCATACGTTGTAGTTCACTGTAGGCTTCTTAGAACTGCATTTTGAATATTGCTTTGCAATTATTGTTTTCTGTTTACAGGGGGATTCCCATACCATCCGCGGGTATGGGAATACTGCTGCTCGGGACTGGTACGTCGAGCTTCCCGATGAGGTCCGTCGCATCGTGGACCAGGCAGGTTTCGGTGCATTCTGCAGAGGGCTCTCCAGGCTCACTACGTGCAGACATCTACTCGCCGCTTTGGTGGAGAGGTGGTGGGACACCACCGATTCATTTCATTTTTCTATGGCAGGGGACATGACGATGACCCCTTACGATTTCTCGATGCTCACAGGCATCGAGGTGGGGGGTGATCCGATCCCCTTTGATATCGACATGGATGAGTGGACTGCCGCGCAGATCTACTTGCTCGGTGAGGTGCCACCCCTTGCTCGTCTAGGCTATGTCTGGTATTCCTGGTTCGAGGTGCAGTTCCGGGTCCAGCCCACCCTTATTGACGCAGCCCCGATGACCCCGGAGGCCGTGGAGAGGTACGCTCGCGGCTTCCTCATGTTTTTGTTCGGGACGACCATCTTCGCCGACCGAGCGAACACAGTGCCTCTCTGCCTGCTCAGCGCACTGGTAGACGTCAGGGGGGTCTTGAATTACGACTGGGGTGGTGCCGCTCTAGCCACCCTCTACAGATACATGAGCTCGGCTTCCCGCGGCAGCGGACAGTTGCTCGGAGGCTACTGGCGGGTCTGGGAGGTACGTTTCTTCTCCACTTTTCATTTCTGTCCTATATTTTCTGTACTCTGTACATTGCACACACTGTAGTCTGCTTTATACTTGCTGTATATTGTACCCACTGCACACACTGCACAATACACTCTACTTTACACTGACTGTACACTGCTCACACTGTACACTCTGCACAATACACTGCACAACACACGGCTCTGCCATTTCTGCTTTATTCTGTATTCTACTTTATCTGATAGTCATATTGATTTTTTCTACAGTTGTGGGTTTATGCCTACTTTCCTAGGCTTGCACGCGTACCGGTCACGGAGACCCCTCTGGTCGTCCCTTTTTTGCGCCGCTTTGACGGGAGATGCACCCGAAGGCCGCGAGAGACATTCAGCTTCTTCCGCCGATACTTCGACACCATTACCGCCGCGGAGGTATGTTTTACTTGCAGTTCATTTAAGCTTCGCCTTTCCACTGCATATTTCAATAACAGTAGATAACAAGTTGTATTGCATTTTCAGATCACCTGGCAGCCTTGGGCTCCTTTGCCAGCCGTGACGCGGGATCGGTTTGCCGGTGCCGATGAGACCTCGCGTTTCCGGATCTTGTTGGAGGGCCCGGTCTGTCGAGCTTGGTACCTAGGTGAGTGTTTCTTACGCCAGACCCTAGGATTACCGGAGCAGATAGTCCCGGTTCACCCTCCCGAGGATATGAGGGAGACCGAGAGGCTCACCACTGAGCAGATGGCCGATTATACCATTGGTTGGGAGGCGACCGGCTTCAGAGGCATTGGCGACTACCGTGAGTACGTGCAGACGTATCTTATGCGGCCTCTGAGCGGCGGCTGTCGAGCTGAGGGAGCTAGGCCTGCGGCACCAGTAGCGAGGGTAGGAGCGGGAGCGGGAGCGGGAGCTGGATCTTCGAGGAGGGCCCGAGTCCGTGGCAGGGGTGGAGTTCAGGGGGGACGGGGGACTGGTTGGCCTGTTCTGCCCGCTTCATTGACTTTCCGAGGGCAGGGTGGGGTGACCTATCAGATCCCCTTCGCCCCTCCGCCGGCTGATCACGAGTTTGTCAGTGTCCCCGACTTGCCTCCGGTATGTATTACTGCGTTTTTGTACAGTCATTTCATTTCAGTTTATTTATTCCACAGAATATTGATGCATCTGATACTTTTGCAGGCTTCTTCTGCGTACACCCGGCAGTCATTGGAGATGAATGCCTCCATGATGGGAATGTTGCAGCGGACCTTTGATCTCCTGGCCCTCTACAGCATTCCGGTATGTTCTTCTGATTACAGCCTCAAATCACTTACAAGCTGATTTACATAATCTGATGCATGGCACAAGACCTGATACACTGATCTCACAGCGTCTGATACACTGCATACGCTGCATTCTGCACTGTACTCTGCACTGATAGACTGCTCACGGCATTCATACACAGCACTCATACACTGCATTCTGCACTGATAAACTACTCACAGTATACATACATTGTACTCATACACTACATTCTGCACTGACAGATTGTCCACGGTATTCACACATTGTACTCATACACTGCATTCTGCACTGATAAACTGTCCACAGCATACATACATTGTACTCATACACTGCATTCTACACTGATAGATTGTCCACGGCATTCATACATTGTACTCATACACTGCATTCTACACTGATAAACTGTCTACAGCATACTGATGCATTTGCTTTTTATGTACTTTTTCAGCCTCCCTTCCAGATTCCCGTGGTAGGAGGTGCTCCAGCTGGACCTTCCGTCCCTGCCCGAGGGAGAGACGAGGAGGGCCGAGTATTCCCCCGTACCAAGGCGGGGCACACTTATGCCGGAAGTAGTTCACGGGCTCCCATCCCTGACGATGGCGATGATGAGGATGACGAGTCAGAGGCGGAGGCAGAGTCAGAGGCGGAGTCATCGGAGGAGGAGACCGGAGGCGGCACTAGCTCGAGCTCTGACGACGACGCTGATGATGCTCCTGGACCTTCGTCTAGGAAGAGGACTAGGACAGACTGATAGCCCTTGGAGTCGCTTGATACGGATACAGATTTTGCTGTTTTTCTTCTTTCTTGTACTTTTCCTTTTTGTTGGTAGTTAGATTACCTTGTACTGCCGCAGACACATTTTGTTTCCAAAACTTTGTACTTGAAAGAGATTATGAAATGAACAAATTTTTTGCTTAAAAAGTGTTACCTTTACATATCTCATGTATTGCATCGCATCCCATCATGTTACACCTCAATGTAAATGAAATATGATTTGTTGTCTGAAAATTGAACACTTGCACTGTAATCATCAGATAACTAAACAGTCAACAGCAAAATAACCCAAGCAACCCACTGCCTGATTCTGGACATACACAGCCTTTGCTCTGTTGGGGATTAATTTGCATACAGCCCAAAACACAGCATTCGGTTCATTCTGCACACAGCAAATCCTGAGCGAACGGCCCGATTTGACAAGACGGAGCCCAAAGATGGAACCGGTTGGAGCTGAAACATGCTCATATATAGAGAATGGCACAGCATTCTGAGTATAAACGATTTTGAAATTAGGTAAAGATTTTTCAAACCGGTGTATCGAGCCTACAACTGAACACAGCGGGGAGGACTCAAACACAGGTACACGACCTAAACATAACGAGGCACGCTCGGAAGAAACCTAAAGCAAAGGACGAAACCGACAAATCAAAAGACACGATACACAGACATGTTAACGAAGACGGGGGACCTCAGATCACGAGGAGCCAATTTCCCTCGGTATTGTTTCCCACCCTTTCTGATTTGTGATTCTCACATCGCTCGGCCCTCAGGCTCGGTTTTTCTCTCAAAACCCTTTTCCTCACTTTTCTCTCAACTCACACCTCTCTATTCTTCATTCTCTCATTTTTCATCCCTCCCCGGGGTGATTGATGAATGCATAGGAAGTTGCGGGTTCATGCTCAACACCGTTAGCTCACGGCTATTTCTTCTGATGGGTAGAGTGCCCTTCTGGCAAGTATGTTGACGACGGGGGGAGACAGAGCGCCTGGCTCAACTGTGCCCTTAGTTCATCACTTTGACCATTTTTTTCGTTTTGGTTTTCCACTAAAACAGTTTTGATCAAGATGAGAGTCAAATTAACGTACTTGTTCGATTTTTGATTTGAACATCATGCAAGTTAGGCTGTAAGCACTGAAAATTTTCCTTTTTTGGGCCCAAGAAAATGGTCCAGTTTTGGAAAATGGAATAGTTTTCGAGAAAATAGTAAACCTCAGTAAAAATTTTCAAAAACTATTTTGCAAACAGTCAATGCTCAACGAGCATGGAACTTACTCTTTGAGATACGCAACCTCGGATCAGAGGCAATGGAAAATTGCCCCTGGCTTAAGGGGGTGGATGGCAACGGAAAGTTGCCCCTGGTTTGAATGGCGTCTCGTGACGGCTCATGGCAACGGAAAGTTGCCCCTTGTTTGGATGGTGCCGCAGCAGTCCGCAAACAGTCTTCATTGGCGGTGGTCGAGCTCTTGGACACAGAGATGATGAAGACGGTCACAACAAATATATGGACACAGTCACCTTGGAAGGTGTTGGTGACTGGACTTTGGGATGAAATCAAAACCATTGTATGGACTGAAACGCTATGAAAGCGTTGGGGGCTGGACTTCATGATGAAGTTGCCTATGTATCCCAAACATGGGAATCAAGCCTTACGTAGTTCCAGTTAAGGTACACTCGGGTATTTTAACCTTCACTTTTCAGGCTCTAACTTTTGCCAAGGTGCCCAATGCGGGTTTTCGACCTTGCGAGCTTCTTTTCATTTTTTTTTTTTTACTTTTTCTTTTCTTTTCCGCATTTTCTTTTCTTTTCTTTTCTTTTTGTATTTTTTTGCTTCTTTTTTTTTGTATTTTTCTCTTGCTCTAACTTTTGCCTGGGTCGCCCTTAAACGTTTTCGGCCCAGCGAGCCTCTCAAAGGGTAAAAGTGTAACAAGTCCATCCCAAATGGTTTTTGGAGTTGAAACCTCTCTGTATTAAGGAGAACGGCTGTTGCAATGATTTGTAGGAGACTCCGTCATGGTTGCTCCACGAGCTTCTTCTAGTGAGATTTAATCTTTCGATTCGACTTTGGTACCTCTTGCTCGAGGGCTGCTTCTAATCTGGCCATACAGACCTCCTCTGACAGTCTGAACGTTCCAAATGAGTTCGAGGTTCAAGGTAACAGGTCGAATCTTGAGGCTGAGAGCGATCCTAGGCTGCGCAATCTCAAGAGCGATTCTACATAGGTCTTCACAGGGCCACGCAAAACATTTGTTTTTGAAAGTTTTTAAGAAAGCGACAAATTGCTCGCGCCGAAGATAGTGTGGAACCGATCTGGATCATGCTAGGGTCTTTTCCAGTACTCACACTGACAAGCATGATTTCGTTCATAAAAAGGCTTAGCACGCCTCTCTTTTTCTCAAAATGATCAAAGTTTTGCAAAACCCGAGGAATTCCTTCCTCATCTTTTTTATCACCGCAGTGTTCAAAAGGGGTTTTTTTTGAAAAACTTAGGTTAATGCAATCAGTTTGGCGCGCAGGAGAGCAGGCGAGATGAACTGTCAGCCCAATCAAATTCTCTGGCACTTAAACTGAAAGCAAGCATGAAAGTAAGGTAGCAACAGCTGTTTCATTCAGATTTGTTGGTATAACTGGCTCTTCGACAGAAACAGACTCAAAAACAAAAACAAGTAATTACAAGACAAAACGGTGTTCGAGGCAACAACCCCAGAACACCTGGTATTCTATACAAAGGGGACTGACTCGTTACAACAAGACAGACCCTTAAGCAAAAAGACTAACTCAAGACAAAGAGACAGACTCAAAACAAAAGACTGACTCGATACCCAAGCCAGGATTTACAAAGCTAGCGTTCACAGCCACTCAAAAATGCGTGCCAGACGCCATATTCAAAATACATCCAGATGCCGCCCGCAGGTGGTTCACCTTCTGATTACATACTTGCAGTATCCGTGCCCTCAAAATCCAATAACTGGGTAGTGACGGACTTGGCTGAGGTGGACGGGAGGATAACCTCGTTGTCAATCAAATCTTGCACCTCATGACGGAGGCAGAAGCAATTGTCGGTAGCATGGCCCGTCTGTTGGTGGTACGCGCAGTACTGAGCGGCATCATGCGTAGCGGGGAGATTCTTCGAGAGAGGCCGAGGCTCCAAGGGTTTAAGGTGCCCCCTCTCGGCAAGGATCTTAAGTGCCTTGGACAGAGGCATGTAGAGAGCATGAAAGGTCCTGCGCCCCCGGGGCAGGTACTTTGGAGTCTGAGCGCTCTTACTAGCTGTACAAGCAAAAGGGTCGGCAGGCGCCACCTTAGCTTTCTGATCTTTCCCGAGGGCAGGGGCGGGAATAGGAGGAATTGTTCTGGCATGGCGAGGCCTATCCCGATTTTCTGGCTAGCTTGAACTACCCTCAGGTGGAGTGGGGAAAGCATCCTCCACAGTTTTTGCCACAACTGCGGATATCTGTTGCTTGTTCATCCCCCCGGCTTTCAAAGCCTCGACTGCCCACAGCAGTTGTTCAATGGGATTGGCAGCTGCCTTCATTTTGTCTTTTCCTCTGGCCTCAGCCTGATCGAGGGTTTGAGTCGATGTTGATATGTCATTGCCATAGCTGGAGGCTATCTCTGATTGGCTAAGTTCGATCACAATTCGCCCCAACAGCGGGGGCTCCTGGGGTACAAAACTCCCGGCGTATGGTGCGGCTGGGGGTGAAGCTGACATTCCGTAGGCGAGATCCGCCACAGACCTCTGGAGATCACCTATCATCCCCATTAGCTCAAATGTAGTAGGCTCGCGAGCCTGGTATAGCTGGGGGGTCCAAACCGGGTGCGCAACAGGCGACCTGGGTGGATGTGACACATCAATGCTGGCCTCACCTTGCAGGGTGATCCCTTGCTCCAATGCAGTCGTCATAACTACGATCTCTTCTGAATTCTGTATCATCATAAGCCCTGCCTCGGCAAGGGGAACACGGGCTATTCTGTACCAGCTGTCCGAACTGAAAGAGACAACAAACAGCATTTCAGCCCAAATAGATCAAACACAGGTGTAGCTGAACAACTGTACTCTACTGCTGATCACTATTCCCAGAATTCACTGTTCCCAAAAACTGAACCCTGATACCCGCAGATAACTGATTCTCATAACTGACACTGATACTGGTGCCCTCGGGCCTCGGGCCTGATACTCAAACTTGCAAGCTGATATGCACTTTCCCTATAGGAGTACACTCTAAAAGCACATAGCAAGTAAAGAGAGCCAAAACACCCCTATGTTGGGGTAGGGTTTCCCTGTCCTATTTTGTCAGGAGCTAGGGTTTCACTATGCACGCAGCAATTTTCAAACAACCTAACATCGGGTAAGTAACCTGTCCTAACTTGGAATGGTCACTATGGATCCGAATATGCACTAGGTCGAATGGTCGAAGAGGGTGCCCCGGTAAAACCGGGGTTTGTGTTCCCATGCTGTCAGTGCCCATAACCGATCAGCCTTACAGTCATGCCTAGACAAGACAAGCCTTCAGCAAACCGTTTAGGAATGGCAGATGGCAAACACTGTGTTCCTAGGCGCACCAATGCACATGTAATGCAAAGAGACACATAACTGAAATCAAAACAGGATATCACGAGTTCGAGTCAAGCTCTCTATGTCCCCAGTAGAGTCGCTAGAAACTGTAGACGTCCCCGAACGCCCCGGGAGGGATGAGCTCCCGTTCCATTCATTTATGGGGTTTCGCTACAGTTTGGACTCGATTTGTTGTCACGGTTCTAAATCTGAACCAAAGAGTCCAAATCCGGCAAATCGTTTTGAGAAACAGATTTTTTGAAAAGAAGTGCCAAACGTGGACTGCTTTGCCAGATACAGAGTCGCCACCTAAATATTTTTTATGGGGGAATTTAGGAAACCCTGGCTCGGTGCCGAAGGCCACATGTCCGTCATCACCAAAGTTGTCCTGGCTCGGGAGCTTGCGTACGATCGGGGAAGGTCAGCTATGAGCACCCCCTTTCGCCCGGTCCGAAGACCGGCCTCTACTAACCATGATATCCGATTTTGAAAACGTTATGTGTTCTTATTCCAGTTATTAGCCTAGAATTATTATGTTATGCGCACAGCAAACAAGTATAGACTAGATTGCCTAATTTGGAAACAACCATTGCATATCCGTTTGTTTTGAAAAACGCTTTGGAATTTGCTACTCTCAAGTAGGCTAAAACACGGATCTCAATGAGTCATTCCAACTAAAACAATCCAACCTTCACCCGCAGGCATTCAAACAATTATACCACGTAAGCATTTAGCCGCATGGCAAGCATACTATCATGGCCACATTCACACGCGTGCGATATGCTAAAGCTAAAAATACTTACATAGTACTCCAAACTAAAAAAACAGGGACATGTTAGCAATCAATGCATGATCCAAGTCCATGTTAAGTGCCTAATGCATCGCATATAAAATGTTACTAGAATGGGCTCGACTAACCTAAGCATGGCATGTGAAATGCAGTCAATTGATGCACGTATTCAATTTGGAAATTGAAATATAAATACAGTTAGAATGATGCGCCGAGCCCGGTGCATGCAATACAAATGCATGAATGCACGCATGCATAGCATAAGGTATGCTAATTTAAACGTGCCCTAATCTACCATCATAAGCAGGTAAATAAAAGGGAAGAAAGAAGCGGGGATTGGAAGACATACACACCACTCACCCACACTTATTACAAGTTTGCCCTCACTCGGGGGACCGAATAAATATTACAAATTAATTAACTACGCAAGCTATTTAAATATTACAAATTGCCTAATTAATTAACAAACTAATTAAGCAGTAAACCACCTCGGGAGGAGAGCCAAATGCAGCGCATGCTCGGGTTCTGCTCGGAAGTGCACCGCCATGCATAGTCTGCCTCTGTTTTCCCTACTCTGCTCCTTTGGAGACTGTCAAAGTCTCAGAATTGCTTCTCTGGGTACTAGGGAGTGCCACCGGCTGAGTAAAATGCCCACCGGCAATTGTATGTAGTCACCGGCACAAGATGAAGATATCGGCAGAAGAATAATTGCCGGTCAGCAATGTACACTGCCGGTTGGCAAAGAATGCCTGCAGAACCTGCAACCCACAGCAGCAGAGGACAGAACTTGCATGGCAATACAATTCAAACAATGTATGCACCAATCATGCCCCCTATCATGTTTGTGACTCAAAGGGGCATGTGTCTCGATTCTCGCGCCACCAATCACGCATTTCCATGCATGATGGCCCAAAGAATCAAGTGTGCAACTTTCATGTCAAATGAAATGCAAACCAAACAAACAAACCAAGGCCCAATTCCTATCACCAAGTCAAGGAACAAGGCATGCATGCAAGATGCAATGCAGCCTAAGCATGCAAGCTAAGGATGCAACATGGCATGGCAAGACACTTATGCAAGCATATAAGCAAACATGAGGTAATGCAAATTGATGAAAAGATGGACTTACACATGATTTAGGCAACTCTAAATTAGGCCTAAAACAATGGCCAAGGTGCTATAATAAGGGACCAAATACACATGCACACATACACATGTTGAAGGACCAACACTTAGGTACAAATGGGACAACTCTCAAACACATTCAAGAGGGTGTAAACATGGACATATGGCATGCAAATTAAGCCTTGAAGATCATGTTAAAATGTTGTCAAACCAAACAATCAAAAGAGACTAAGCATGCAATAAATGGCCCAAGCACTTGAAGCAAGTCAAAGGGGCTTGAACCATGACCAAGTCAACCAAGCCTCACAAGGTTAAGAGGACTTAAAATAGGTTCAAGGCAGACCTAGATCATGCAAAGGGGACCCCCTAGATGGCATCTAAGTGGCTAAAAATCAAAGGCATGTATAATCACCAAAACATGGAACATGCTACACAAGCTTCCAAAGATTCAAGGAGGTATCCAAAGCAAGCATACAAGCATGCTATAAGGTCTGAAATTACATGATGGATGGTCCCAAACCACTAAATCAATGCAAGAATGTCATGCTATACATTCATACACTTAAGGCCAACAAGCCAGAATGCAAAGGAGCTATACTAAGCATGCCAAATTTGACCCAAACAACCTAGGACAGACCTTAACCATGACAAAATAAGCACAAAAGCTTCACAAATCTAAGCCTAAAACATGCTAGAACAAAGGCTAACAACCTAAGGCATATTAAGGCAATAACATGGCATTACATGGTAGGTATGCTAAGCATGCATGGTGTACCAAAACCAACACATAACAAGGTTATATCATGGCATAATAAGCATAGAAAATAGCCAAGACATGATCAATACACACTCTAACATGATGCTCTCTCAAGAGGCCGAAAAGGGTCCACTTCAAGGACAACAAGGAGAGGGGATGGCCCTCCCCTTTTGGAGACTTCAAGGCACCATCTTCGCCACTGAAATCCCTCAAGATTTTAGTGGTGAAGAAGCCCAAACACCAAAGTCTCGAAACTTGCACAAAATAGCACAAAATGGGGCCTTTCAAGGCCTAAGAGGGGACAAACACCTCCAAACCACAAAACACTCTAAACAAATAATTTAGAGGGCCTAAAAACAGAACTTTTTTGTATTATACACCAAGCTCAAAAAGGATTTTAAGACAGGTCAAAATACAATGCAAAAATGGGGAATAAAGGTGTTAGTTTCTTACCCTTGATGACCCCTTCAACAATGGTGCTCCAATAGCTCCTTCTAGGTTGAAAACAGCGCCAAAACTTCAAAACCAACCTCTTAGAACCTCAGTAGCTAAGTGAAGATGAAACACTATGTGTTTGTGTGCAAAAGTAAGACACAAATGCACTTAAACACACACAAGAGGGAGATATAGAGATAGAAAGTGTATGGTTTATAACCCTAGAACTCAAAACCCTAAAAAAGGCTGTCTAAAAATATCTCAAGTCTCTCAAGTGTCTAACCCTAAGGCCAAGAGAGAAGACCCTCTCTTATAGAGCCTTTGTCTTGTAAAGCTTACAAGACAAGCTTCTAAAGAGAGAAATCCCTCCATACACGTGTATGGAGGGGAGCCAACTGCAAGACAGCTGTGACAAAATATCTGAAAAAGCAGATGCACAGTAGTCGGCCGG
>NW_021027098.1:945-88934 GCF_004153795.1 Camellia sinensis | reverse complement strand
AGGAAGGAGAAGAGAGCATTGTCACAGCTTAGCAATAGCACAAACATACTTCTCTTTCATTTTCCTTTTTCAAATACATGTTCTAAGGGTCTAAAAAATATTTTCAAATGAGTTATTGATACGTTATAAACTCTGTCTAGATAACGATACAAAGCTAAGAACGTGATTTATACCAATCCGATAAGTAGTTTCCTCATTTAGGTACAGAACATCCTGATTCCAAAGCCAATGTCTTCAAACTTTCCAAAGCACACAAATTAAAGAAATTTTTGTTTTATATTACTCATATGTTAATAAATTTGCATGTTTCATACCAACAAAAGAAACAGAAAATCCCTTAGTGATCCTTTGTATCTGTGTACTTTGGGTAAGGTGACAAATATCGCGCAAGTTAAATATAGAATAAAATTATAATATAATGTCAAGAACGTCAGTTAAGGTTTTCAATAATTGGTTCATAAAAGAAATAGGTGACGTTTGCAAGAAGATCAAATTTGTCGTATGGCGACGAACTTGAGTAGCGTGAGATGTTTTCTAAATAACAAATTACAAATTCTAGAGAAGCTATCCTCAGTTTCCGAAATAAGTGTTCTAGAAATATGATAGATATTCGTACGACACGGATAGGTAAGGGAGTCGGTAGAAAATCTAAATAGACCCTTCATTCTAATCCTTATATGGGATAGTTAAATCTGGAAATTCTTTGTGCATGGATGTTTATGTCTTGTGTGTTTATGAATATGCTTATTGCTTGATCAATATCTTGGATGATATTATATGTTTATGGTGTATGTTTCTTATCTCCTTCATCTAATGGATGCTGCTTAGTGGCTATTTTATTTGTAAGTTTAGTCTAACCTTGATTAAACATTTAACTCAAGGAAACTAACTGTTGGGTGGTATTGGATTTCAATCTGTTTAAGATGAAAAATGTGATTATGGATTTTTGGGATCGTTTTTATTTGGAATCAAGTCTTGCGCAAGCGATTCGAACACTTGAACGGAGGTGTTTGTATTCGGACTAGGTAGTTTGGTGTGAGGAGGTTGGCAAGGCCTTATTTTTACCGTCTCTTTGAGGCCTGCGGTTTGGCGCTACGCGTATAGTAACCGTGTGGTAGGCATACGGGTAGTTCTGCAACAAGAGCAAAAAAGAGGGGGCATACGAATAATCCACGTCGATTCTTGTGGTGGAGGCGAAATGTTTTGGGGAATTTCTAGTTCAGTAACATCTAACTTTAGCCCTTATTTATTGATTGTGTATCATGCTTTTACACTTGATGTTATCTTTGGCGATTGTCTAATGGACTTGGGAAGAGGATGGGGTGTGTGTGGTTTACTGGGCATTCACAGCTCACGGCTGTTATGCAGGTGCGAGGGAGAACATAATAGCTGGAACAACTGAGCCTGAAACCTTCGAGACTTTGGCGTTATCTGAGAGCAACCTTTTGTGACCGTCCTCAGAACTTGGACGTCCGCCGTGTTGAACCCGGTGAGTTATCCAGTGTTGTGTTGCGTTTGAGTTCGCTGAGGCTCGCTACGCGCCTGCTCATGGACTACGAACTTGATCGTTTGTGTCTGGTTTGCACCAACACTTGTGTTTTTCTTGGAGAGCAAAGGGAATCCTTGTAAGGCAATCCCACACACCAACGCAGGTGCTAAATCACCGGCTGGTTGTTTGTGTCATGGCAATGTGATGGCCGGATCGGCACTATATTTGTTGCTGTCGCACTCATTTTGTCAAATGACATTTGTTGGCCGGTCGAGCTAACTTTTTTCCAATCCAATACACCATCACATTTATAGCAAGCAAGTAGTGAAGCATGATATTCAAGTCAATAACAGCAATTTCAATAATAGAGGAAAAGAACATGTCATTTAAATAGATAACAAAGTTATAATGTTAGTGGTTAG
Organism: Camellia sinensis; assembly: GCF_004153795.1. Taxonomy (NCBI): domain Eukaryota; kingdom Viridiplantae; phylum Streptophyta; class Magnoliopsida; order Ericales; family Theaceae; genus Camellia; species Camellia sinensis. Next base: position 87,023 of record NW_021027098.1, on the reverse strand, counting down.
TATTCTAAAAATCCCCCAAAGAGATTTCATCCTCCCAACCATAAGAATTGGACAGGATTATTCGGTATGCCCCCTCTTTTGTTGCTTTGTTGCAGAACTAACCTCGGATGCCTACCAACGGTTATATACCGCGTAGCGCCAACCGCAGGGCCTCAAAAGAGACGGTAAAATAGGGCCTTGCCCAAATCCCTCCTCACACCAAACTACCTAGGGTCTGAATACAACCGCTCCGTTCAAGGGTTCCGAAAATCGCTTGCGCAAGACTTTGACTTCCAAATAAAGAACGCATCCCAAGAATCCATACATCACATTTTATCATCTTAAAAGATTGAAAATCCAATACCACCCCAGTTAAGTTTTCCGTTGAGTTAAATGTTTTAAATCAAGGTTAGACTAACTTAACAAGATAAAAATATCCACATAAGCATGCATCATTAAGATGAAGGAGATAAAGAACATAACCATAACACATATAATATCATGCCAAGATATGATCATAAGCTAATAAGCATTTTCATAAACACAACAAGAGCATAAAACATCCATGCACAACAGAATTTCCAGATTTAATATCATATAAGGATTAGAATGAAAAGGGCTATTTAGAATTTTTACCAGACTCGGCCTTCCTATGGTTCGTACAGAATTTGATCTAGTTTCTAGAACATATTTCGGAAATGGGATAGCTTCTCTAGATTTTAAGTTATTTAGAAAACACTCTAGCGCTATCCAAGTTCGTCGACCATTACGAAAATTTGATTTTCTTGCAAACCGCTCACTATTTTTTTATGAAACCAATTTTATTTGAAAACTAACTCCTTAAGGACGATTTTGACATAAGATAGAGGTCCAGAATAATTTTATACATTTCTCTAGAATTTTTGAAAGTTGGCTGCGAAAACAGATTCTATGGCACCATACCCAAAGTAAGAAGATTTGTGAGAAAAAGGATCCACTAAGGGAAAATTTTTGTTTCTTTTGTGATGAAAACATGCTAACTAACATATATTAAACCCAGAAAATTTTCTTTAATGTGTGCCTTTGGAAAGTTTGAGAGATTGGTATGAATAGGATAGTTTTGTACCTAAATGAGGGAAACTACAAGAGTGGTAAAATCATGGCTTAACTTTTATCATTTTCAACATAAGTAACTCATCAATAACACATTTGAAAATATTATTTAGAACCCTTAAGAACATGTATTTGAAAAAGGGAAAATGAAAGAGAAGGTTGATAAAGAACGCATCCCAAGAATCCATACATCACATTTTATCATCTTAAAAGATTGAAAACCCAATACCACCCCAGTTAAGTTTTCCGTTGAGTTAAATGTTTTAAATCAAGGTTAGACTAACTTAACAAGATAAAAATATCCACATAAGCATGCATCATTAAGATGAAGGAGATAAAGAACATAACCATAACACATATAATATCATGCCAAGATATGATCATAAGCTAATAAGCATTTTCATGAACACAAGAGCATAAAACATCCATGCATAACAGAATTTCCAGATTTAATATCATATAAGGATTAGAATGAAAAGGGCTATTTAGAATTTTTACCAGACTCGGCCTTCCTATGGTTCGTACAGAATTTGATCTAGTTTCCAGAACATATTTCGGAAATGGGATAGCTTTTCTAGATTTTAAGTTATTTAGAAAACACTCTAGCGCTATCCAGGTTCGTCGACCATTACGAAAATTTGATTTTCTTGCAAACCGCTCACTATTTTTTTTATGAAACCAATTTTATTTGAAAACTAACTCCTTAAGGAAGATTTTGACATAAGATAGAGGTCCAGAATAATTTTATACATTTCTCTAGAATTTTTGAAAGTTGGCTGCGAAAATAGATTCTATGGCACCATACCCAAAGTAAGAAGATTTGTGAGAAAAAGGATCCACAAAGGGAAAATTTTTGTTTCTTTTGTGATGAAAACATGCTAACTAACATATATTAAACCCAGAAAATTTGCTTTAATGTGTGCCTTTGGAAAGTTTGAGAGATTGGTATGAATAGGATAGTTTTGTACCTAAATGAGGGAAACTACAAGAGAGGTAAAATCATGGCTCAACTTTTATCATTTTTAACAAAAGTAACTCATCAATAACACATTTGAAAATATTATTTAGAACCCTTAAGAACATGTATTTGAAAAAGGGAAAATGAAAGAGAAGGTTGCGTTGTGGCTTATTTGCTAAGCTTTGAACAAGATGGCTCTCTTCTCCCTTCCTCTTCCTCTCAAGATTTCTCTCTTGTTCTCCTTCCTCTCCTTTAGTCGAATGTGTGTGTGTGAGAGTGTTGCTTGTGTTTGCCATGCTAGGGAGTGGTGATATTTATAGACAAATTTGGTGTAACATGGCATAAAAGCCCACTGGTTGAAATTGAAAGGACAAGTTAGGATTTACTTGTCATTAAAGCCCACTAGTTGAAATTGAAAGGACAAGTTAGGATTTACTTGTCATTAAAGCCCACTAGTTAGAATTAAATGGACCACTAGTTGGAAAATGAATAGACACTAGTTGGAATTGAATGGACCACTATTTGGAAAATTGAATGGACCACTAGTTGGAATTAAATGAACAAGTTAGGATATTCCTGTTTCAATAAAAAAAATGCTAATCGACAAGATTCGAAATAATTCTAGTAACTGGGGGGCTTTAAGAAAATAATTTAAACATTAGGGTTTTTAAAGAGAAAACATTTTCAGGGGCCTCACAAGTGGCCACCAATACCCCTATAATATAGTTCGGTAGGCCAGAGATCTTCCTCCTTGGTGACTTCCACAAATGCCTTCGTGGATTTTGAACAAGAATGCTTTGATCTTGATTGGATGGACACATTTCAAGTACGGTCCTGTAAAGGACTTCTCGTACAATGCTAGCGATGGAGAGAGCCAAAATCATTGTGACTTCGCCCTAATCTTGTTGGCTTCATTCTTTTCCTCTGGCAAAATGCCATTTTTTAAGAACACCATGATGGGGTCCATCCAAGAGGGGCCTAGCTTAGCGCAGCATACCTCGGCTGCTTCGGGTTCCTCGATGCTCAGTCTTGATAGAAAGTCCACTAGCAATGGCTGTGTAGATGTCTCTGCCATTGACACGAAACCATACAGTTCATCTGTCTTGCTATTTTCTTATCGGCCAATTTGCTCTATCCTTACTATTTCGAACTTCACGATCTCCTTTCTGACCAACTCTTAACACTTGGCCATTCTATCGTCCTTTGCTTCATAGTCACCCGATATTTGGTTGACTACTAGTTGGGAGCCACTGTACACCATTAGCTCGGTGGCTTCCATGCAGAATGCTAACTTCAAACCGGCTAACAATGCTTCGTATTCAGCCTCATTATTGGATGTTGGAAATCCAGGGTTGATTGCCTGTTCAATGGCCAAGCCATCTAGTGAGATGAGGACTATGCTAAGTCCTGCACCGTGCCTGTTGGATGCTCCATCTACGAAGAGCTTCCACATCTCTCCTATGAATAGTTTCCAACAAGTGGAGGGATCTAATGATGCGTTAGGATCAGGGGCGTTGACGATGTCTCCTTTTAAGTTGTTGTCCGTCGTTAGGATTTGATCCTTACTGCCTGGCTGTCTTAGGGCTTCACATTCAGGTGAGTTCTTGCTTGAAGTAGTGCGGCTTGCTCATTCTTCCATTTCTGCATGGCTGAATGGTTCACTGCACAGTTGAGTGACTTATTGCGGGGGCTGCGTTATCCTTGCTGTACTTTCCCTCCTTTGCTCGGTTGCCTTGGTTAAGTTGACCGGGAAAACATGATGACTTCCTGGAGCAAACTCAATCGCGAAGTCTTGGTTTAAACTTAATGTTGAACTATCCTAACTCCACAACCCACTTCAAAATTTGCCCAGAATAGTCCGCCTTTTCAAACAAGGCTTTTAAGGGAAAGGTTATTAAGACAATCACGGTGTGGGCATGAAAGTAGTGCAAAAATTTTCTTGAAGCCATCATCAAAGCTAAGGCCAACTTCTCCAATAGTAGGTGCATCATTTCGGCGCCTAGCAATGTCTTGCTAACATAAAAGATAGACAGGTGTTATATTCCCTTGGCTCGTACCAACACTGCACTAACTGCATGCTGGAAAACTGCTAAGTATAGAAAAAGTTCCTCTCTTGGTACTGGGATTGCCAACAATGGCAAAGAGGTCATGTATTCTTTCAAGCTTTGTAGAACACGGTCGCACTCATCATCCTACTCAAATTTGGCCTTCAGTGCCTGGAAGAACGGTCGACATCTGTCTGATGACTGACTTATGAATCGGTTTAGTGCGGTAGCCAGGCCCGTGAGATGTACTTCCTTGATCGTGTTGGGCCTTTCTAGACCTTGACCGTGAGATGTACTTCCTTGATTGTGTTGGGCCTTTCTAGACCTTGAATGGCTTTGATCTGAGAGGGATTGACTTCTATACCTTGGCTGGTAACTAGAAAGCTGAGAAACTTACCTGACCCCATGCCAAACGCACATTTGGATGCGTTCAATCACAAATTGCGAGTCTTCAAAATTTGAAACATCTCAGCTAGGTCATTGAGATGGTCTCCTTTGTTCTTGCTTTTGACCACCATGTCGTCTATGTATGCTTCCATTGTTCTACCTAACAATGGCTCAAACATTTTGGTGATCATTCGCTGGAATGTTGCCCTTGCATTTTTTAGGACAAAGGGCATGACCTTATAACAATACAATCCCCTAGGAGTTGTAAAAGATGTAACCTCCTGGTCCGGTTCATACATAGCGATCTGATAGTATCCACGATACACATCAAGAAAGCTAAGTCGGTTGTGACTTGTAGTTAGGTCCACCAGTTGGTCTATCTATAATAGAGGAAAGCTGTCTTTTGGGCATGCTTTGTTGACCGTCTTGTAGTCCACACATACGCGCCACTTTCCGTTCTTTTTTGGCACCATCACGGTGCTGGAGATCCACTTGGGATAGTGAACCTCTCTGATTGCCCCCGTTTCCAGCAGGTTTCCCACTTCCTCAGCCACTATGTCAACGTGGTGAAGTATCGATCGGTGTGTTTGCTGTATAACTGGTCTGGTGGTGGGATGGACATTAAGTTGATGGTAGATGAAACTTGAATCAATGCCTGACATATCATACGGTGTCCAGGCAAACACCTTAATATTAGAGATCAAGAACTCCATGATCTCTATTCTCTCGGTGCTGGATAGAGACAAGCCAAGCAAAAAGAACTTCTCTGGGTTTTTCTCGTCTATCTTTACCTCCACCAGATCTTCCACTGCCTTCTATTCGGCTACCTTGCCGACGTCTGCGAACAAATCGTTGCTTTCTGGCTCCTTTATCATTTGTCCGAACCCTTTGGCAGCTCGGCTATCGTTCACTGCCACGACGCATTGCTTAGACATGATTTGGTGTCCTAAGACCTCTTCAATCATTTCGGCTTCGTTAAGGAACCGCATCACTTGATGGTAGGTTGATGCAACTGCTCGCATGGTGTGTAACCATGCTCTTCCCAAGATTATGTTGTAAGTGGAAGGGACTTTCAACACCTAGAATTCCACTTATTTTGTCATCGTTCCTGCTTTAACTGACAGAATTATCTTGCCAACTAGCTATTCTAGCATTGAGTTGAAACCGACCAAGGGAGATGTTGATGGTGCTAAATCTTTGTCCTCCAACTTGAGTTGGTTAAAGGTCTTATAGTACATTATCTCGCACGAGCTCCCTTAGTCTATAAAGATCCACTTGATGTTGAAATTCTTGATGCGCAGTGTAACTACTAACGCGTCATTGTAGGGGCTTTGCAACCTTGCCAAGTCCCTATCAGAGAAGGTGACGATGTTTGTCACTCCATCTTCTCTCTTTTCATGGTGGGCTATACACTTAGTACTTCCTTCAGGTGCTTCGCCTTCTTGATCATCCCTCTAAGCTCGCAGACCCACTCTGGCTCAACGATCCCATGTATTACGTTGATCACGCCTTGAGGCGAACCTTCAGCTAGAATCCCATCGGGCTCATTGCGTTTCTCCCACTCGACCGTGTTAACTTTTGCCGTGGACTTTTTGTCTGACATCGCTGTTGTGCCAGACTTTGCCTTGGCATGACTGCCATCTTTGTCTACCTTGATGTGCTAATGCACTCTCTCCATTAGGACTTCCATTGTGAGGGGTGGCATTATTGTCAATAAATCCCTCAATTTATTGTCCGTCGGCAAACTCTGTTTGTACTGTGCGATAGCTAGGTTTGTGGGGCAATCTCCGATCCGATTAAAAGTCTCCTAATACCAGTTATTGTAAGATTTCAGTGTTTCCTTCTCGCCCATGTCGATGGAGAGCAACTGATCTATCTCCACCGGCGTCTTGGTGTTTGTCTTAAACCTGGTGACAAACGCCTCTACAAGTTGAGCCCATGAAACTATGCTGTCTTCTAGCAACCTCTCAAACCAAGTCAAGCCCAGGTCGCCTAAGCTTGAGGGAAACAAGACACACATTAGAGCCTCGTTCTGTCGATATATGGCCATAACCTAGCAAAAGTGGCTCAAGTGCATGTAGGGTCTGACTTCCCCTCATAAGTTGTGAACTTAGACTAGTGGAAGCCCAAGGGTAATGGTGAGTTCTCTAAGGCCGGAACGAACGGTGAGCTCTACAACCTTGCTAACGCTTTGTCTGCTGGTTCGTAAGAAAGGCACTGTACTGGCATTCCAACCTCGAAACTTCCCTATGTCCTAGGAGCCAACCGCTTCAGAGCAGAGACCCTTTGGGGGTCGCGCGCCTGGGCATCTTCTCTTCTTCGAGCCCTCTCTTCTAGCACTGTCTGCAGGTCTGCCGACCTAGGCAACTCCGTGTGCTTGGATGTTGTTTGGTGTGTATGTGAGGGTGAATAACTGCTTCCCTTTATGTAAGACCTTTCAGTCCTTGTTCTCTCAGACCTGTAGTAACAAGTCTTGGAAGTCCTTGACTGTGTGTCGCCTGTCCTGAGGCTTCTGCTTTCAGTTTATGATGGGGTGACTTGCCTATCACAATCTCCTGAATGTCAAGAATGCGTTATGCTTTCGCGAATCTCTTCCTCTGCCACCCATTTGCACTTTATCTGGTGCTTCATCATCTCCATATCAACTGTCATCCTCCTTATCAATTCGTCTTGCTCCTTTACGCGATCTTCCAGAACCTGAGGATCCATCATCCGCCCCTGCCTATCAGGGCTTTAAGAGTGAGGAGGACTTGAGCCCTGTCTTTCTCGCGTGTCTCTCCGTGGGTTTCGTCGCAGGGGATCTATTTCTGCCATGGGCGAGACAAGTGGCAAACCCTCGCGCCTCCCAGCCCCTTTCGGGGTTTGCCCAATCAATAGCAAAATGTGGCAAGTCTTCGTTGTGCGCCATTGAAACTAGTTTTGAGGAAAACTTAATCAAGAGGCAAGTTCTCTCTAAACTTCCCATAGACAGCGCCAATTGTATGAGCACAGAATAATCTTCTTGTCTAATCCTATTGACCAAGCTTGCACTCCTCCAAACGTCGTCGCTTTACCACCTGAAAACACAAATGTGAGCTAGCCGACGGATGTGTGTCGAAAACCCCTCCAATGCTTAAGTCAGCAAAATAGACAACAGACATAAAAGCTCTATGTAATCGAGAGTAACAATTGCAATACCTTTGCATAGGTCCTGCCATGAGCTTTTATAAATTCTGCTTGGCACAATCCTAGTAGGACTCTAACTCTTCTTAGTAGAGTCCTCCTAGGAATCACATTCCCAGGGATAAAGCCTTTCCTTAGAACACCCTTCTCAGCGCAAGCCAAGTGAGATGGCCTAATACTTTGCTCGGCTGACTGTATTCAACCGAGCTACCTTGTACTTCTACTCCTTTGACCGAGCTGTGCAACCCCAACAGTTTATGCATTTATCCAGCTAGGCTACACCTAGCCCGGTCATCGTACCACTCCAGTTTGTGTTGCAAGCTACACTCGGATAACTAGGCCCAGAATCTATAACTGAGCTATTCCCAGCTCGACCCAACACGCGGCCCATTCTAAGATGAAACCCTCACCTAGCTCGGCCCAATTTGTCCACAAATTACCCTCTCAATAGCCAAAATTCATAACAAACCTAGCTTACTAATATTGTTTGAGAGAATTCATTAGGTCAAGTCCATTCATTAACATTAACTCTTCTTCTCCTTACACTTACTTGGAAATGTTTACAAATTAAATTTGTCGTACAATCTTCTTAACTTCTGAACTTAGATTTTGATTTCTTACAAAATACTGAAAGAAAATTCTTTTCCTCGGAAATTAGGAAACAATTATCACATTTTCATATTTGGTCATAGTTCCATCCACTTGTTTAAAATAGACAAGGACAATTAAGTAAAATATCAAAATATTTTTTCAACTTTCAAATGTTTTTTCTTTTTTGCAAATTTTTTTTTATCCTAATCAAATGCATGCCCAAAAAATAAATTTGCAATTGTTGTTTGTGCACCTTACAGGGTTCAAAATTCACTAATTTTTCTTACAAATTATTTAATTATAATCATATTTCATCATATTTGTTTTTTTGAATTATTTACTTAAGAGTTCTATTTGCAAATGTTATGGTAGCTCAGGTTCTATCTAAGATTTTTTTAATCAATAAGTCCTATTTAGGGTTGTTTTGGCAACATGCATAAAAAAACAAAAGCCAGCTTTTTTTCCCATTTTGAGTCAAATCACCTCTCACATGAAACAGTAAAAAAAGTCAAAAAAGTCAGATTTTAACCATCTTTCCAAAACTGATAATATTATCAGTTTTTCCTAATTTTTAAAACTAAAAACATTATCAATTTTGCATAGTAATGTTCCAAATAATTGTTTCACTAACTCAACAAAAAACAGAGTATGAGATTAAATATTTTTGCCCTTCTACTTACTGGTTTGATTCAACTATCTAATAAAACCGAGAACATTATCAGTTTTTTCTAGTTTTAAAACTGAGAACATTATTAATTTTTTCATTTTTAAATTTTTTTTTTCACATCAATGTTCCATTATCATATTCTTTTATAGACACAAAATTTTTAGTTTCGCACAAAAAAAATAATTCAATTTTTTCAAAAAAAAACATTGCACATAATTTTTGTTTTACTTTTTTCAATTTTAAAGTGATATTTTAAAGTTTTAAAAATCAAAATAAATGTCAAAATCATCATGTTTCTTTATAGATAATCATAAATAATGAACAATCATTATTTGAAAGGAAATTTTGACTATTAAATATTTAATGAGACTTGAAGGTTAAAAAAATATTAGTTATAACTTAGTGAAGTATATAAGTTCATAAATTAGAACTTGTGTATAAATTTTTTATTTTATTTATTATATATATATATATATATATTGGCAACCATATTTCTATCATACATGTCTTTTATCACATCACATCCATATATCTTTAATTATCATTTTTATTTTTATTTTTTATAAAAACCGATAATATTTAATCTCTAAGCACCCTATCTAGGCTTTTAATAGGTATACAATGAGAAGATGAATGGAAAACGAGGGACATGGGTGAAGTGCATCCATTAAGCTTGACTCTTTTGGATATGGGGATACAGCAGGGTCTTATGGCCTCTCATTGAGATCAACACCGATTCTATTTTGATGATTTATATTGTCAAGTTTGTTGAGTAGATCATCTATAAGAAAAATAAAAAATAAAAAAAATTAAATTAACCGGACATTAAAATATCACATTTGTTTTTGAGAAAATAAACGACAATTATGATTTTGATAATAAATTATTCATTATTTAGGTCCTGATCATGTGGTTACGAATGTCTAATTAACGGGAAATTCTATTTCCACACACTTAATTAGCTCAGTGCACATCTTTTCTCAATGCACACACTTATTAATTTGATTATTAACTAATTTTCTCAATCCACACACTTAAAGTTACAATTACACCATTCACTCATAATCATTGTACACAAACCACTTTACCCTCCTTTCCACGCACTTTTGATTGACCCTACGTCCACATTTGTAGTTCCACCCACACAAAAGTGAAGACCAAAGTCAGTGAAATTTCCTCCATTGAAGACCTCCATTGAAAACCCTTGTTGAAGGTAAGCCATTTTTCCATTTTATTATTACATTTATCATTTTGTCATTGCCTTTACCATTTTCAAATCTCTGTGCACTCCATTGGTATAAAACCTTTGATTTGTTTCTTATGTTTTACGGTTTGGGGCTTTCAGCTCTGGTTGTCTGAAATTATATATTTAATTCGGAACTTAATCACCGAATAAATGGTATGATTTCGACCAATTAGTTTCAAAAAAAATATAAAAAATTGACACTTGTTTTTCAAAATTTATGACCACAAGCACAAGCACTCTTGTGAAATGGAAGCTTTAGGCAGTGAGGTAAGTGAGTGACAGATGGAGTAACAGATGATCGAGTTAATAAAATGTAGAACGAGCCCATCTGTGACTAGTAGTAGAAGTGCAAGCAGGCATGTGGGTCTCCTTTGCATTAGAAGTTTAAAGCAGAGAAGTTGGTGAGCCAAGATAGAAGATCATTATTCCTTAGGTTTTTTTAACTCAAAAGGTGTACATTGAGATTTTTTTGTTCTTAAAAGATGTGTATAGAGAATTTTTTCATATAATATTATGGATGTTGTTGAATATCTATTATGGTCATTGTCATTTAGAATATAATTATTATTAAATTAATATTTCATTAAGTGTGTATCTTGAGCTAACTAGGTGTGTGGAAATAAAATTTCCCCTCAAGTGGAAAAGACTTAACAGACAAGAGAGAGAAAACAGTGCTAATATGTTTGATTAAATTATATTTTGCGTCTTTTAAGTTTCATAATTTTTTTATTGAGTTTAAAATATATTTTTTCTACTTTATTCATTATTATTTATAATTTTTATTAATTTACATTTAAAGCTAACTCTCTTTTTTTTTCCTGAAGAAAAATGTCACATTACCAGTCACGTGGCAACATGCGACATAAAATGGATAAATTACACTTTATCCCTTTAAGTTTCAAAGTTTTTCATTTTACCCTTTAAAATATATTTTTTTCTCACTTTCCCTCCTAATAGATCAAGCCAAGCCTTAAGTCTCATCAAATGGGGTCGGCTACGTGAATTCTTCTTCTCCACGTGGCCCTATCAAAGGTCATTTCGTTAGTCAAATTAAGTAGATCCATATTTCTATTTACAATGCTAGCCAACGTTAATCTAGGCCTATCTCGTCCTCTAACACTTCTATCTACCGTTACAGCATCGCATCTCTTCACTACTGCCTCTATTGGTCTCCGTTGAATATGGTCAAACCATCTCAATCGATTCTCTCTCAACTTTTCTTTAATCGGTGCTACTCCTACCCATTCCTGAATACACTCATTCATAATTCTATCTTGTCTAATCTTGCCACATATCCACCTTAGCATCCTCATATCAGCCACACTCATCTTATCTATATGTTGTTTCGTGGTTGCCTAACACTCTGTCCCATACAACATCGCTGGTCTAATAGCCGTTCTATAAAATTTACCTTTTAGTCTAGTGGGTATTCGTTTATCGCACTGTACCCCAGACGCACTTCTCCACTTACACCATCCTGCCTTAATCCTATGGGCCACATTCACATCAATCTTCCCCGCTGTTATGATAATCGGCCCTAAATAACGAAAATGTTCACTCTTAGGCAGTTCTTGGTTCTCAACCTTCACTTCTCCTTGGCTTTCATTGTTACTGTTACTAAATTTACACTTCATGTACTATGTCTTAGTTCTACTTATCCGGAATCCTTTAGATTTAAGAGTTTTTCTCCAAATCTCCAATTTTGTGTTAACTCCTTTTCTAGTCTCATCCACTGGCACAATATCGTCTGCAAAAAGCATATACCATGACACGTCATCCTGAATATTTCTCGTCAACTCATCCATAACTAAAGCAAAAAGATAAAAACTTAAGGTAGATCCTTGGTGTAACCCTACAGTGATAGAAAATTTATTTGTCTCTCTAGCAGGCGATCTAATAGCGGTCGCCACTCCTTCATACATGTCCCTAATCACATCAATGTAACCCTTTGTCACCTCTTTCTTCTCTAACACCCACCATATTAAATCCCAAGACGCTCTATCATATGCTTTCTCAAGGTCGATAAGCACCATATGAATGTCTCTTTTCTTTTCTCTATACTTTTTTATTACTCTCCTCAAAAGATAGATTGCTTCCATTGTTGACCTGCCAGGCATAAACCCAAATTGATTCTCTGACACTTTTGTTATATCTCGCAATCGATGTTCCATCACCCTTTCCCACACTTTCATTATATGATACATTAGCTTGATTCCTCTATAGTTGTTGCAATTCTGGAAATCTTCTTTATTCTTATAGATTAGCACTAAAATACTCTTTCTCCACTCATCTTGCATGTTCGTAGTCAACAAAATTTTGCTAAACAACTTAGCCAACCAAGCAACCCTCTTTTTACCCAAACACTTCCAAGCTTCAATAGGGATATCATCGGGTCCCAAAGCCTTATTTGATTTCATCTTCTTAAGTGCAATCTCTACTTCAAAGTTTCTAATCCTGCGATAGAACCTATAGTCTTGGTTTATCGTATTACTAGCTATTTCTTCCCCTATTGCCGTACTTCTATGTTCCTCATTTAATAGTTTCTCAAAATACTTCTTTTATCTTTCCTTAATCTCTTCATCCTTCACCAATACCTTATAATTCTCACTCTTGATGCACTTAACTTGATTAAAATCTATTATTTTCATCTCCCGTATCGTAGCAAGTTTGTATACCCTCTTCTCTCTCTCTTTACTATCTAGTATAGTGTATAGGTCATCATAACCTTTCAACTTAGCCTCTCTCACTACTTTCTTGACCTCCTTATTAGCCAATCTAAAGCTTTTAAGGTTTTCCTCAGTTCTATTCTTCTGCCACTTTTTAAAGCACTTCTTTTTTTTTCTTTAACTATCACTTGAACCTCTTCCCTCCACCACCAAGTTTTCCTAGAGCTAGGTCCCGTTCCTTTCGACTCTCCAAGCACTTCCCTTAAGATTTTCCTCATACAATTGGCCATCGAGTTCTACATAGTGTTAGCATCATATTCTAAGTCCAAAATACCTGCCTTATCCATTCTATTCTTAAATATTTCTAGTTTATCCCCTTTTAGGTCCCACCATCACGTCCTACAACGCCCACCATCCTTCCTAGCTTGGTATTCTCTCCTAATGTTTCTAATTTTTTTTTTAATTACTTTCAAAATTCTATCCAGTTTTAAGACTAAAACCCAAAACCCAAAACCCAAATCCTAACTCAAATTCCAACTACCCTCTCTTTGTCATTTTCAATTTCACCCCCAAAATTTTACTGAATATGAAATTTCTTTTAAGTTTCACTGTTCGAGCGGAGGCTTTCACCCAATAATGTTTCTTGCATCTACTCCTACAGAGCAATTTATCATTAACTTAATGCAACTAATGCAATGTGATACGAGTTGGTGATCATCAATTATTATGCAGAGTCACTCTAGAATCCTAAATCTTATAAAAAAAAAAAATTATGACAGTAAATAATCAGTTAGAAGAAAAAGAAAGGGAGGCAGCCCCTTTAGAAAATCCTAACATTATAGATATATGGATGACGAATGTTTGGCTCCATCTTAATTTATTTATACATTTCAGTTAACCAAACAACATTTCCAGTGTTTCATATTTGTTAAGATTTTTTTCATCATCTGTTCCAATCAATTCCAATTATTTGTTGCAGCTGCTGCTTCTCGCTTCTGCTTTCTGCTTTCAATTAATGTAACCAAGATCACAGAGCTGTAACCAATTATTTGGTGCAAACTTTTTGGATTTCAAAAGTTGATCATCAGCTATAACAGAAGTTGCAACAAACACACTAACACAAATTTTCAAAATAAAATAGGCTATAAGTAACCACAATAAATTGCATCAAACAAGTAACAATTTTACAACCATGTTGTACAAGTATCTCAGAATTTTCTCACAAAATGAGATGAATGGAATGACACAAACTAAAGCAGAAAAATACAATGATGATCTTGTCATCTTTGTTTATTTCATCTCTCTTTTTCCGAGATAAACATCTCTAATCACTTGCAATTCCATGAAAGCATCACTAATATTGATTCTTTCACTTGGTAAATCTACAGAACACATAACTCGAATTTGAAGAATACATCCCAAGCACTTCACTGTCTTGACAATATTGCCTCTACTGCTTCCGCTAGTCCTATTTGATTCATTTGGCTCTGGCCCTTTTGATATCAGTGAAGGATCAACAATTGCCATCACCTGCTCAGCAGCAGCCATCTTAACATTGTTATGGAGGTTAAAATTGTCTGTATACATGTTGTCTGTTGGTCCTTTCCTCGTAAACATCTCTAGTAAAACAATCCCATAACTGTACATATCACCTTTTAATGATGCTTCCCCACCTACAGCATATTCTGCAAATAGAAACAATCACAACAGTTTGATATTATTTTTGTTTTCTTCATTTTCATATCATATTTTTAATTTTTGTGCATTAGAGTTTTTTAAAAATTTGAAAATAACCTTTTTGGTGTTGTCAAAAAAGGTGGTTGTTTTTGAGAAAAATTTCCAAGAACAGTTTGCCAAAATATTTTTTTATGTGTTTCTTAGAAAATGAAAACATAGAACACTTAATAAACAAATAACAATACCGGACTTTGATGCTATGCGATGGAAAATTTCCATTACGTATCTAATGGTTATGAAATAGAAATGTAAATTTATGATTATGGAAAGATCATTACACTTATTGTTAGATGATATAATAGAGACATGTAATAGAGAGGATCGAAATTACCGAAGGGGCTAGACTTCCAGAATATTTTAAGATCAGTATTTTGACAGATCAAAAAGCTTTTGACATCACATGAAAATTTAGTATATTCAATTCAATTTCAGTTGCAGTTGAAAGCTGATTAATCAGGTTATGTAAAATAGAGTCTTTTGTTGGTATTTTTTCATAATAATACGAGAAAAATATATAAAATAAATTAAATAGAAATGACAAAACAATTTTTTTTTAAAGAATGAAATACAGAATAAACGACACAACTAAAAATACAAAAATGAATTAGATAACATTACTAATAGAACAAATTATTAACATGGATAACTAAAGATCCGAACTCATCTTTGTAAACTACATATTGAAAAATTTAAGAAAAAATGATAAAAAAAAGAAGCAAATTGAAGCCTGCACTAGACAGTTTCCCGAAAACAGATTCACCACCTCTCGATGGATGCTGGAGGTATGCTAGCGATATGACAGTTGAAACCAGCTAATGCAAAAGTAGCTTCTGAATAGCTTCGGCAAACTTGACGATAGATGCACTCTTTCTAACAAGAACCAAAGAATGAGCTAGCAAAAAAAGATAAGAAAAATTTTCTTTGGTGTACAAAACCATCACCAATTTTATATCTCAAAACACCATCTCCATTTTCCAGCAAAAATCTCTCCAAAATTATTCTCTCAAGTTAAAGGGAAAAGACCTCTATTTATACAAGTAGGAGAATCCTTAACCATTAAGGCTATGCATCAATAGGGCCATCAAATGCCATTAACCAAGGCCATCAACTCTAGTCATTTGGACTAGAGTTACAAAGGTTGAAAACTTATAGCCACTAATATGGTCATCAACTCCATCATCAAAAGATGAGAGTTACAAAACTTTACATTTCTCATGTTCTTAATATATACAAATAAATATGTATATAATGATATTTGAATAAACTAACTATATGGGTCACAAAATGGATACTAATGTTGGGTCACAACCCAATCCAAGCCCAATTCTCAAACATATGCACAAGCTAAGCCCAACACAACATAGCTTAGCCCAAGCTCAAGATTAACTCCAAGTCCAGGACCAAACTCAGCACATGTACAAGCACAAGTCTAGGCTTAGTCCAAACCAGGATTAAGTCCAAGTCCAAGACAAAGACAAAACCCATCACATGCACAAGCACAAACCTAGGCCCAGTCCAAATCAAGATTAAGTCTAAATCTAAGTCCAACTTTATTGATGCCTACTTTACAAGGCAATTCTCATTCACAACTCAATGGTTTCGGCCCATTATTTTTATATTGTAATCTTCTCATTTGAGAGAATACAAAACCCCGTAGACCCATCTAAACTAGCGGTTGAGTCCCACTTTAATTTTGAATTAAAGTTGCTGAAAAACCAATAAGCTTGTTTGGTTCTAGTTTTTAGAAAATAGTTTTGAGAAAATTCTACTTTTTTATTTTTAGTATTTTAATGTTTTCAATGAATTTTTTAATATTTTAAGATTTTTTTAAAAAAATTTTAGACACACCTAACATAAATACACTTAAAAAGTATAATGTTTGTGAAAAAAATCTTTTAAAAATACACTAAATACCAAAAAATACCAAAAAAAATGAAAATTCAGTTCATTTTTCTTAATTTTGTGTATTTATTAATTTTTTAAAATATTTTTTTTTTGCAAATATTTTACTATTTAGATACATCTAAATAAGGTGCATCTAAAAAAGTAAACAAATTGCTTAAAATTTAAAAAATGTTCACTAAAAACAAATAATATATATATATATACAAAAAACAAAAAACTCAATTTTCAAAAAAACTGAATTAAAAAAACTGAAACCAATCACATTGATTATTTTCCAACACCTTTTCCAAATATGAGGTTCAAATAATGTAACTGAATTCACATAGTTTGAGATACACATACTGATCCTTTTAGTGTAAAACACAATTCAGAATGAGAACTTTAACAAAAGAACTATACAATTTAAAAAATTACCTGGAGCCATATATCCAATTGTTCCTCTAATTCCACTTGAAGTACTGCTTTGTGTATGAGTGGATGCACTGGTCTTGGTCAGACAAATTCTTGCCAAACCAAAATCGCTTACACGGCTAAGAGATCATCGTCAAGAAGAACATTGCTCAGTTTCAAGTCACAGTGAATGATAGGTGTTTCACAGTGGTTGTGAAGATAATCCAATGCAGAGGCTGCATCAACTGCAATATTAAGCCTTTGAACAAGGTTCAAGTTCCTGGAGTCCTCATTGTTCGATGATCTTGACGAATGTAGCCAGCTCTCAAGACTCCCATTGGATATGTATTCAAAGACCAAAGCCTTGAACTCATTGCCTTTGAAGTCTATGCTTGAGCAAGCAGTGACTACCTTAACAAGATTTCGATGTCGGATGTTCTTCAATGCTTCACATTCTGCCAAGAAACTCTTGCTGGCTCCCCGTACTTGAAGATTGAGTACCTTGACTGCAATTGCTCTTGCAACATCACAATTGAGAATCCCTTTGTACACAGAACCGTAGCTTCCCTCACCGATCAAATTTCTTGAGGAGAATCCTTCAGTTGCTTGAAGAAGTTCTGCATAAGAAATATTAGGATACTGGTTCCCAAGAGACGAGGTTGAAGTTGTTCTCTCTTTCCGCCTTCTATTCCAATACAGAGTTGCACAAATGCAAGCTAGCAACAAAATGATACAGACAGGAACACTGATTGCAATAATTAGTACTCTATTAGAGAAATGCTTTCCCTGTTTATTTGGACTTTTTGTGGGACATGCAGGCAATTGCAACGCTTTATTTCCTCCACAAAGCTTGTTATTTCCCCCAATTGAGAATGCACTAATATTGCTAAACACTCCTTTACTTGGAACTTCACCCTCAAACTTATTATAGGAAAGGTTGAGATATTGAATCAAAGAAAAATCACCTAGAAAACTCGGAATCTTGCCAGGAAAATTATTATTTGAAAGACCTAGTTCTTGAATGCCTCTTAATTGTTTGAAAGATGGTGGAATAGTACCTTCAAAATGGTTACCCTCCATGTAAAGAAATTCCAACACTAGACAATCACCAAGAGTGCTTGGAATGTTTCCTGAGAGTTGGTTTTCTGAAACATCAAATAGCCCAAGATTTTTCATACTACCCACTTTTGATGGTAGTGGTCCTGTTAAGAAATTATATTGTAAAAAAAAAACCTATAGTGAGCGAAGGAAGTGCAACAATTTGTTCTGGTATTGTACCAGTAAAGCGATTATATGATAGATCCAGTCCTTGTAGATTTATGCAGTTACCCAAAGACCCAGGTATACTTCCCTCTAGAATATTGTGATACAACGAAAGAAGGCTAAGTTTTGACATGTTACCAAAAGAAGTTGGAATCTTCCCTGAGATTTTGTTTCTGTACAAATAGAGCTCTTGCAACATGATAAGTGTTAGGTTTAATTCTTGGCAATCCTGTTTGACAAGGATTTCTGTAAGAAGTGGGTTTTCTTCCAAAACTAGGTTTACTTTGGATTTCTATAAGAAGTTGGTTTTCTTCCAAAACTAGGATTACTTTGGTTTTCTATAAGTAGTTGGTTTTCTCCCAAAACTAAATTAATTCCTCAAGATCTTCTTTTTGGATATTAAGGTTTATATCTGGGGATATTTTAGTTTTCTTTGATGTTTTATTGAGTATTCAACTCATGGTTTAAAAAGAATACATCAAAGGTTTTGTTTGTTCTACACAAAAGAGAAAGTTGTTCTTCGATGGATTCTGAAGAATTCGAGCCTGACGCTTTGGTGGATTCTGGAGTGGCTCATCGTAAAGACAATTCCGAAGTGAAGACGGGGTTGGAAGAGGCACATAGAGGTTGGTTCAATTTGGGTGTGGATTCGCTAGGTAATTGAGAGTATACCTGTGTAATTCCTTTAAATCTTCTTAGTGTATTATTTTGTGGCTGTTGCCCGTGGTTTTTTAATCACAGTTGGAGGTGTCCAATTGTGGTTTTTCCACGTAAAATCGTTGTGTCGATTTGTCTTGATTGTTTGATTGGGATTGTTATATTCTGCTTAAAATTGATACATAATCACAAATCAACATCTAGGGGATTTCTAGATTTTTTCAATAAGTTTTCCTAGGGAATCGGGAATGCTGCTAGTGAGCTGGTTTTCATATGATAAAAGCAGCTCCAAGTGGACAAGGTTCCCAATTGACACAGGTATGTTTCCTGATATGTAGTTCTGATCCAAATTCAGTACTACGAGCTTGGTGGAGAGATTACCAATCGAAGTGGGCAACACACCTCCAAGTTGATTCTCGTACAGAACCAACCATCTAAGATTGGTGCAGTTAGCTAAGGAGGTGAGAAAGTGCAAGTCATTCGGTTTCTCAGCCCCAAGCGAATTACCCCCTAACTGTAAAAATTCAAGTTGTTGAAGATTACCCAAGTTCTGTGGTATGCCCCCAGTGAAAGAATTTTGAGCAAGATCAATCTGTATAAGACCTGAAACATTGGCCAGCGAGCCAGGAATGGTCCTAGAGAACCGGTTTGCTCCCATAAAAATTGTTTCAAGTTTCAGAAAAGCAAGGCCTAGATTAGGGGGCAAGCTTCCATGGAATTCGTTTAAGGCTAGAGATAGATAATGGATTGTTGAAATGTTGAAAAGAACAGAAGGAATCGTACCAGTCAGCTTGTTTTCAGACAACTGAAGCACTTCTAAGTTTGAGAGCTTTCCAAGTTGAATTGGAATTTGGCCTTGTAAATTGTTGGTTGACAGAAAAGCCAACGTAGAGCCGAGAGGTTCCCAAGTGCAGGTGGGATTGTCCCAATAAAGTGATTCTGAGTTAGGACTAAATATTCAAGCTTGGGCAGAGAACCGAGCTGAATAGGAACCTTACTGAGATTGTTCTTGATTAAATTAATGACTCTAAGGTCTGAACAATGTGTCACATCAACAGGAAATTCTCCCTTGAAAGAGTTGTTTCCAAGATAAAGTGACCGAATTCTGAACAATCGACCAACTGCTTGTGGAATCACTCCATGGAAATTGTTGTCCACGAGATCGATCACTCGAAGGAAGGTAAGGTTTCCTATGTGAGGAGACAAGGAACCTGATAATTTAAGTGATGAAAGGTTTACACTATGTTTGGGAACCTAGGAGAGAAAAGAAAAGAAATGATTACTTAAGTAATAAGAGAAGAGAAAAGAAAAGAAATGATTGTGATTTCTCGCATTCTTCTTTGGTTAGATTTCATTAAGAGAAAAGAAAAGAAATTATTTTATGTTATATTACCAAAATAACCTTTTTATATTTTCAATCATTTTATTTCTTTTATTTTTATAGGGACAAAATTGGTATTCTAAAAATAGTGGTTTCTTTTCTCTCCCAATCTCTCCACTTTTAGGAAGATTGAAAATGAGCCTTATAAGAGAAATGAGTTTCTCTCCATTTCTTTCCATTTCTCTCCACTTAGATTATCCAAACAAATAAGAGAAATACGTATCACTCCATTTCTTTTCTTTTCTCTCCAAATCACTCAATCCAAACATAGTGTTAGAGCACTCACTCTCTGGTGACGCCTTCGACTGCAAGTAACTCCTTGCCATTTACAGAAATGATGAGAATTGTTCCATGAGCTAAAGACCTTGAAAGGATCTTCTTGTATTCCATTCCTGATGCTAGCAAAGCTTGCATGTCTGTCTCATTTGTGAAACCAAAAGTGGGAACAGAGTTCATGTAAAAGAGGATGTAACAGAAAATGAGGAAGGAACAACTTAGTGGCTGCAAAAGCATAGTGTTCTGCTCCATTTGTTGTTTTATAAGATGAAAGGGAAATGAGATGAAGGGTACGAGTTATATAGGCAAAATTCATAACAAATCTACTATTCTTTTTTTTTTTCATGATTATTTAAGGTTGATTTACATACAGGCATATTAGCATTATGATTCTCTCTTTTTGGGATGGAAATATTTTTTGAAAAGTTGGAAATATCTTTTGTAATGTTTATTTTTGTGAGTCAAATTTCTTAATTTTTTCAAAAAGTAAGTTATGCAAACTAAACCAAATAATGTAACTTAGGCAAGAATCATGCAACTTTTTAGTCCCGTGGTTACACTCTGTTTGTTTCAATAGGGAAAAAATATTTTTCAACGAATTTTTTTTTTCAAAATACTTTTGTAATGGCAAATCTATGTCCGGGCCTAAGTCCACGATTATATATGTAGGTGTTTTTTTAAAGTCAAACCATATAAGTGCACAATTATAAATAAATATTAAAATAGTTTTTGAAATTAAACACATTAAATAAGCACATTTCAATCAAATTGACACAAGACATCGCTATAAATAAAATAGAAAATACAACCAAAATACCAAAAATTCACATCACTATACAAATCCTATGTTCAATGGTAGTTGAGCCTTTGCTCATCTTGATACCTCACGGTATTTTTATGTCACCCTTTACATCTCTGTTTTTTCCGATTGTGCTCTCTATCTTCGAAAAACTCTATAGCCTCTATGGCTATTTATAATATTCTACTTATACCAAATTTTATTCTTATATAATTAGATAACCAAATCTTGTACATATTAACTTTTCTAATAAATTTCGCATTCTACTATCATAACCTGAATACATATATAAATCAACCATATATATTATCACATGGGATCCCAACACAAATACTTTTTTTTTTTAAATAAAAAGAAAATAAAGCCAAGCAATCAACTGTAAAAATTGAAGAAACATTAATTAGTAAACAAAAAATTATTTTCTTGTTCCCTTGCATCCCTTCTTGAAAAAATCTGATAGCTTAGAGATCTACAGGCACCTCTCCTATTTAACCAAAAAAAAAAAAAAAATACTTTCCACAAAAAATAAATAAATAATTTTTTTTTTTAGTTTAATCAGTATTTATGACTTGTGAGTAATTACAAATATTTCCAAAGTTTTTTTTTTTATTGTCCAAGGTTTAATTTGTCGAGATATGCCCAAAGTCATTATTTAATATTTTTTTTTTTAAAAAAAAGGAGGTATTCTCGTACCTAGTTTTCTTCTCCATTGCTATGTACTAAATCTTATAATGTAAAATGATTGTTTGGCATGTTGATTTGGGCTAAAATAGTTATATAGGACAAAATTAATTATTTTAATTAAATAGGATAAAATGTCACATCTAAATTATAATTATTTTATTTTTGGGATTTTTATTGATAAGTCCAATTTAGAAGTGTTTTAACCCAAGAAATTCATGAAGAAATTTTTTAACCCATTTAGTCCATGTATGTATAGTTTTATTCCATAAAGTTAATTTTCTTGATTTACACTATTTTCTTGGACACTTATGCCCTTATATTTAATTTTGATACCCTTATAAATATTTTTTCAACGATTAGCAATTTAATGATGTGAACATTCATATTTTAAAATTCACATTTGTAGGAATGTAAATTGACCCGTGGGCGGCTCGAAACTCATTATTAATACTGTTAACATGTTTTGGTGTGCTCATTTACTTCGGCTTCGGTACTAGTAAAGGGCCTAATTTGTGGAATTTAATTCAAAACTTTAACAATGGTCCAGGTCAAATTATGACACAAAACCATATCACTTCTGCCTATAAAGGGATCACAATCTCACCATTTTCATTTAGCTTCAGCAGCAGTTGTTCCCACGTTGGGAGAGCACACATTCCAGCATAAACTGCTGTCCTGACTGCCCATGTATGGTATGGTGCACAAACTTGTGCATAAGCTGCTGAGGCTGCTTCTTTTAAAGAGCAAAACCTAACAGAAACACAAAAAATAAATCAAATAAATGAGAATATTCACATTGACATGTTAACATTAACATTGATAGGAGTGTAAAACTTGTCCGCTGCTCGAAGCTCGCCTGCGGCCCGGGGTAGGCCCAGACCCAAACCCGGGCCGCCCACGGACTTTGGGCCGCCCATGGGACACGAGTCAATTTTACACTCTTATCAATGTGAATGTTAACATGTCAATGTGAATATTCACACTGTCAACAGGCCGGGCTGGGCCCGCCTCGGGCCGCCCACGGGCCGTGGGCGTGTTTCGGGCAGCCACGGGGCACGAGCTAATGTTACACTCTTATCAATGTGAATGTTAACATGTCAATGTAAATATTCACATTGTCAACGGGCCGGGCCCGCGTCGGCCCGGGGCCGTGCTTCGGGCTGCCCACGGGTCACGGACTAATTTTACACTCTTATCAATGTTAATGTTAATATGTCAATGTGAATATTCACATTGTCAACGAGCCGGACTGGGCTCGCCTTGGGCAGCGGGCGGGCTTCGGGCGGCCCACGGGCCACGGGCCAATTTTATACTCCTATCAATGTGAATGTTAATATGTCAATGTGAATATTCACATTGTCAATGGTCTGGACCGGGCTCGCTCCGGGCCGCCCATGGGACGCGAGTCAATTTTACACTCTTATCAATGTGAATGTTAATATGTCAATGTGAATATTCACATTGTCAACGGGTCGGACAGAGCTCGCCCCGGGCCGCCCATGGGACGCGAGTCAATTTTACACTCTTATCAATGTGAATGTTAATATGTCAATGTGAATATTCACATTGTCAACGGGTTGGACCAGGCTCGCCCCAGGCCGCCCATGGGACGCGAGTCAATTTTACACTCTTATCAATGTGAATGTTAATATGTCAATGTGAATATTCGGCGGCGGGCTAATTTTACACTCCTATCAATGTGAATATTCACATTGTCAACGGGCCGGGCCGGGCCCGCCCCAACCCGGGCCCGGGCTTCAGGCTGGCCACAAGTCATGGGCCAATTTTACACTCTTGTCAATGTTAATGTTAATGTTAATATGTCAATGTGAATATTCATATTGTGAACGGGCTGGCCCCGAGCGACGAGCTGGTTTCGGGCCGCCCACGGGCCGTAGGCCAATTTTACACTCTTATCAATGTGAATGTTAACTTGTCAATGTGAATATTCATATTATCAACGGGCCGGGTCGGGCCTATTTTTTTGGCTTATGGACCGGCCCAGCCCGACTCGAATTTTTTCGGGCACCCACGAGGATCGACATGAGCCGGGCCCCTACACATTGACGATATAAACATTTATATTGACGGTGTGAACATTCACATTAAGGGTATTTTGGTAATTATGTCACCTATAGGACTTATTGAAACATAAGAAAATAATGTGAACTAAATGGAACATAAGTAGATGAAAAAGGGTATTTTGGTCTTCTTATCTCAAATTGGACCTAATGGAATAGTCAAAAAGAATAGGGTTGGATGGAATAAAGCTCCTAGAAAATGGATTTATCAAAAAAGCTCCCTTTATTTTTTCTTTTACAAAAATCAAAAAAATCAAAAACCTATCTCAAATCAAGCATTTTAGTCCCAAACTAAAATAGTCAAAAAGTCAACCCAATCCTAAACGAAGACTAATTATGCTATCTTGTAACATATTAACAGCAAACTTGCACTGAATTGTTGGTGATGCACTACAAATATACATCGAAGGTGTATACTTTTAGTCATCTTGGATTTAATTCTTTGTTGAATAATTTTTCCACTAAAAATATGCCCATCATGAATATAGTTGTGGTCAAAATTGGTAACAAAACCTAATTGTTTGATAGAATTTATTAGGTCAAGTCTATCCATTGAGATTTATTCTTCTTTCACCGTACCCTCGACGTTTTGCAAAAAATCACAATATATATTTTATTTCTTTTTTTTTCCCCCCTAAATCTCTCAGTGCAACCACATGATTAGAACTTAAAAAGTGACCCTAATGTAATCCATGGTTGCATCCTCCATTTATGTTTTTCCAATATTGCAACCACTATCAACCACGGTCAAAGGTTTTGGTTGAAGGTAATTATTAGAAGAGGTTATCGACAATAGTAGCCGGAGATTGGTGGTGATCAGATTTAATAGTAGGTGGTTGGTCTGATGAATAGTGTGTAGTGACTGAAGTTGGTAAAAGTAATGAGGAAAGAATACAAACTTGTTTTCATAACAAGTAAAAATAAATTATTATTTTTACAAGATTTTAGTAAAATTTGTAAATTATTTATAATATTTTTAATAACAAGAATAAATACATAAACTGACCTTTTTATAATTGTTTATGATAGTCTTTAGTTTTTTGAGCTTATTTTATACACAAATTGAGACACGTATCTTTTTATTTATTTTTATTTCATTTATGTTTTTAAAAAACAAGAGTAAATTATATTGATAGTTGTTACATTTTATTCTTGGAAAAATTACTCATAAATCCCATATAGAGAAATGTTGCTCTATTTAGTCCTAGGGTTTTTTGTTAAACCATTTAGTCCTTTTTATTTTTGATATGTTGTTTTTGTTTGAATTATTAGATTGTAGTTTACTTGTTTGCCCTTATTTGTGATTTGAAACAGATTTTGTGGTAGTGTATGGATAATATAGCGACCCTGGTTTTGACCCGTCTCTTATGGTGTTCCGGACTCGGGTTTATATGGTTTGGATGGTGGTTCACGTCTTGTTTCCCTTGTCTTTCCCTTAATGTTGGTTATTGGGTTGTAGTTGTGTGTTTGGAACAGGTTGGTTGCTTGTTTTTCCAAAACTTTGTTGCCCAGAAATTTGCCTCTTTGCTCGAGCGAGGCTTCTTGCGCTCGAGCGAGCTCTGTGAAAATGTGTCTTCGCTCGAGCGTGCGTCTGCGTCTCTGTAAAACCTGAAGGTTGGTGTTCTTCACTCGAGCGAGCTTTCCTTCGCTCGAGCATGCTTCTGCGTTGTAGACTTGAAGGTTTGCATTGTTCGCTCAAGCGAGCATTCCTTCGCTCGAGCGAGGTGACCTTTTGTGTCTGGTCGCTCGAGCGAGAACTCATTCGCTGGAGCGTGCCTGTTCATATCAGATCATGAATGTGACATTTTAGGTCACTTTTAGCAGGCCATTCTCTGTTTAAAACTCTCCATAAATAAAGATCTTCATATTCTCTCTCTAAAACTCACCTTCTCTCCAAGATTTCATCTAGATCCATTGTGTTCTTGACCCTAGTGTCTTTGAGAATAAGGTAAAAGGCTTCAAGAGCTTCATATTGATCTAAATAAAAGTGGGTTTCGTCATCTTGGAGTTCCACCTTGTTGCTTGGGTTTTCTACACTTGAGATAGGGATTTTCTACACTCTAGTATGGTTTTTAGCTTAGTTATTTGCTATTGTGTATAGATGATGAGATTTGGTTGTGGTTTGGGCAAATCTAAGATTTGGGTGTAAAATGAAAAGAAGGGTTTTTGATGTATATGGGATAAATGATGTTTGGGGTTGAATATAAACTCTTGGTGTACCAAAATAGTTGATTTTGGGTATTTGGGTTAATATTGGAAAAAGGGAGATTTTTTGCCCTAATTTGGTAAAATGATTATTTTGTATAAATAATTGGAATTAACATTGAATATGTTAAATTGGATGATTATTGATATAAATAGTGATATTGGATATGTATTATCTCACCTATGGAAGTTTTGAATAAACTATTAAACCCGATATTGAATGTTTCTTGGAAATAATTATATTGGGCTATCGGTGGAGGATAGCTATGATTCTTGTAGAAATTGCATGAGGATTAGGCGATTTAATACTAATCCATTGTTGGTGTCATTAACTATGACCATGTTATAAATACATTGTATATGTATGTTTATTAGGAGGAGAAATGGGATGGACTCCATTTAAAACAAGCTGGCCTGAGTGTCCTGGGTGAAAGACCCGAAATCTATCATAAATGGGTGCCGGTTCCTTCGGACGAAAAATCCGTAAAATGGCAAGTTTGAAGTGTTTATGTGTGTGTTTTGCATAATTGGAGAACCATTGAGTTGTAGTCTTATTTTGGTTGTTGAAAGATGATGAATTTAACTCATGAATTGAGTAGCATATAATAATTGGAAATGAACTGATGGAAAATGGGATAAGATTGGCCTTAGTGGCATATGGATATGTAGGCCTTGTGGATGCTTCCATATCGATATTGTTTACATACGTGGTATTTGTACCTTTGCTAAACTTCATAAATTGTGTTAGATTATTTCTACTGGGTTGTTGGCTCACCCTATATGGGAATATCATTTTCAGGTGCAGGTGAAGTGTTACCTCCAAGGCAATAGCATGAATGAACTCTCGGGAAGCAAGAGTTTCCTATTTATGCTTTATGTGTGCATGTTTATTATTTGTAAAGCCAAGGGCTTAAAATGTAATGAGTGAGACTCAATTTGTGTAACCAAGTAATGTCTTGGAAAGTTGAAAGCCTACATGGCATTTAATTGTTTGTTAAACAGTGTACTTTGACATATGAAAGTATGTTGTTTCTCATATTTATTCCGCATATAAGTTATCTTTATTGTAGTATTTTTGGGGGCGTTATAGATAAGGTATGGTTTAACGTTACTATTTTTATGAGAGAGGAATTACATGACTGTTTGGGAGTTTTGATTTTTCCTTAATTGATCTGTTTGTTCCGAATGTGAATTTGGTGTGTATTGTTTTAGATTTGCATGTGGATTACTTTGCGGTGTTGTTTGTTTTTGGGTTTATTCATTTGAGGTGATGTTCGTCGTTCTTTGAGGTTGGTGTTATTTCGTTGTTCTGGTTTGGTTTGTGATGGGTTTTCAGATTCCAGTTTGGTGTGTTTGTTGGATCATTGGGTGTGCGATGTTCGTTGTGTATATTTTTTGTTTGATTTTGTTATTTTTTGTTCCTTATTGTGGTTGAAACGTATGTATGGTTTTCCGGCGATTAAGGGTTTGTAACATCTTATTATCATGTTGTTTAACGTTATTTCAATTCGTTTAGTTGTGCTTGTCTTTCAATTTTTAACATAAAATAATGGATTATGAGGCTATGCCGAGTTGGGTCTCGTATTGGTATGCAGTTGTGTTGACAATTTCGTGTGTTATTATCCAAATTCTGATGATATACAACATTGTGACATGGTGATGTTATATTTGTACAATGTTTACTATACATTCGGAAGATTTTGTTCACATTGGATACCAATGCAAATTCCCATCTGAACAATTGTATCCATTAATATACACATGCAATGTTGTTTTGGCTATGTTGTTTTTTTTATTTTATTTTATACACCTAGTATGGAGTTTGCAATGCTGCTGTTGTGTACTTTCAGGCAGATAAATGTGGTGTTTCGGCTTAATCAAACATTGAAATTTGCACAATTAGTCCATGGTGTCAGTGAGAAGTTTGATGGATTGGACCCGACATTGGTGTATTGCTTTTTCACCATTCCTGGATACAGTAGGTTTAAGGTCGATTGTGTTGACGATGTTCAGAACATGTTGTCCCTTGCGAAGTCTTTCAGTCTTGACCATATGGACATGTTAATTCAAATGCGAAGTTATAGGTCGGGCGTTGAATGTGGCATGTCAGGTTCCCCTAATGATGGAGTGTGTGACACTATGGAGGGGCCGGCGTACGATATTGAAGACCGGACGAATTTGTTATCATCATATTGTCCTCATAAATCAAAGACATTTTTGTCTACCTGATGGGCATTTGGTATTACACATGTTGGTCAATCCTTAGGAGGCGGGGTGTCACAACCCAAACCTGTCCCCATAGGTTTAGCGTCATAACCAGCTAGTTGAACAAAATATCTTATAATAAGGGGCTGCGGAAGCAAATATATATATAAAACATACGTAGTCCATCGAGCTGTGCAGACATACATGGGACAGATAATTGTAAACTTAAAAACATAAATGTGACACCAAAAAGATATAGTAGTTACACGTCACCCCACGTATTGATAAATAGAAATTTGATCGTAAACCAAAATAAACAAAGTCTTAAACATTCATAAATGTGGCCACAAGACTTGACTTAATCCGAAACCTCCTCAGGAGGCACAAAAGGGTGGCTAACAAACACAAAACTCTTCAGGAATCCCTTTAAGCCTGGTCGCGCGCCTACTCATCTACAGACATAATAATAAACGGTGAGCGAAAACCCAGTGAATAATAACAGAGTAAATGGTTAAATGAATGATGTCCCAAAACCAATTCAGAAATCAAAGTTCATATCAAAGACAAATTCATGTTTGTATTCTTGTTCAAATCATATACAGAAATCTGAGTTAATGCTTAATTTTATGTCTGTTAGTGCTACAGATCACATACAAAGCATCAAAAGTCATACTTGTTAGTTCTATAAAGAAACCTCCAGCCAGGTACAGATAACTTGTCAGTTCCTTAAAGGAACCTCCAGACTGGAAACGGAAGTCCATAAAGGAACCTCTAGCCGGGTATAGATAACTTGTCAGTTCTTTAAAGGAACCTCCGGACTGGGAACAAATAACTTGTCAATTCCATAAAAGAACCTCCAGTCGGGTTCAGACAACTTTTCAGTTCCATAAAGGAACCTCCGGACCGAGAACAGATAACACACTTGTACCACAGAATTGTTGCCACGAATACTTGTCAAAATTAGACAATCATTCATAGTACAAACACAACATTTCATAGAACAGATCTCATTCCATATATAGAAAATAAGTAAAGTTGAACATAGCATTACTATGTTATTACTCACAGTTGGCTCCAAAGCAAACACACAGAGTAGGCAAATCAGATATCTTGTGGTGCGTGACCTACACAGATACAGAACGAATACGTACTGAATTACACACCCAAAATCTTTAACTTAGTTCTTTCTTATCTTTGTGTGTTTATACTTTTTATCCTCATTATTATGTCTTAATCTCGACCTAGGAATGCCTAGGATGCAATGAAGATGCTAAAATGCACTTGGAAACAAGGGTCCCGCTTGACCGTAACTTCCTTCGCTCGAGCGGACATACAAAATATGAGTGGTCGAGCGCAACTTCTGTCGCTCGAGCGGCCTGTAAACTCTGCAAAAGTACTGGTTGCTTGATTTTTCCGCTTGACGCTCACTCGAGTGTAAGACTTATGCCATCGCTCGAGCGTAACTCTTGCCGCTCGAGTGGTTTGTAAAACATGTGAACTTTTGGAAGCATGCATTTTACGCTCGAGCCACCTTTTGGTCACTCGAGCAGAGGTGCAAAACACAGAGGGGTCACATGAGCGCATGTTCTATCGCTCGAGCAGAGAAGCAGAATCTATAATTTCCAGATTGCTATACATGATGTAAACTTCAAATTCAAAGCCTCAAAACTCATCATTTGGACCCAAGAGTTGAGAAAACACTTTGGAAACTTGTAAAACATCATGGATTAAGAATCAATACTCGAAATCAAAGCCCAAAAGTAAGTAGATTCTTCGAATTCAAACGTGAATTATGTGTATACATACCATGCATGTATTGACTTGGGTTCAAAACTTCCAAAACATAATCAAATGAGGTCAAATGGTGAAAAATGTTTTGAATTAGTAAAACCATATTATAATTACCACATGCAAGAGAGAAAAGCTTGACAATAACTTCCAAACTCCATGAAATGTACATGCATGCATGGGATACTCTTCTTTTCTACTTCCTAGTTCAATTCTTGCTTAACTTAGCTTACTTCTCTAGAATTCATGTATGGAATAACTTAAACTCAAACCTAAAGGTTCAATTCTTACCTTAGATTATGCTCTAGAATGCTAATTCTTTGAGCTTAAAGGCCAAATGTCTAAGGTTCCTCCCAAATGCTAGCAATTCTTTTCTTAATCTCAACTTTCCCCTCTTCTTTCTCTCTCATGTTAGTTTGTTGTGTAGGTTCAAAGATATGATGAAGAAAGAGATGAATGGTGGTACAAAGGAGCCGTATATAGGCTTAATTAAGAAGACGTAAATAAACTTGGCTTAAATTAAGCAAATAGGTCTTATTTATTCTAATTAATTCGTTTCGAATCGAATTTCAATTAAACCTACCATAAAATTCTAAAAATTCCAACTAACACATATACCAAGTCAATTTCGTGATTGGATGCCGATAAGGCCTTCAATTTGCAGAACAAAACAGAAACATAAACAAATATTCCTACCGCCAACAGATATAAATACAAATAATGCAATGTACATGCAATTAATTTAGAGTTTCCTCTTAATTAGTCATTGGGCATAATTAATCATGGTTAATTGGCTAATCATAGCTCAGGGTTGTTACAATCTTCCCCCCTTAAAGAGTTTGGTCCTCCAAACTCGAATTACCGTCATGGAAGAACACTGGATCCAACGGAAACAAGTCAGGGTATCTTTTCATCATATCTTCTTTTGTTTTCCAAGTTGCGTAAGTCCCTCCATGGTTCTGCCAATCAACTTTTACCAACGGTATTTCTTTGTTCCTCTGTCTCTTAATTTTGTGATTCACAATGTGAATTGGACTCTCTTCGTAGGTATAATCATCTTTTAGAAGCACATGAGTCGGCTCAATCACATGGAGTGGATCTCATAAGTAATCCCGAAGCATTGAAACATGAAAAACGTTGTGCATATTTTCCATCATCGAAGGTAAGGCTACTCGGTATGTTACTGAGTTGATTTTCTCTAAAACTTCATATGGGCCAATGTATCTTGGTGCTAGCTTTCCTTTTACTCCAAATTGTGTCTAACCCTTTATTGGAGTTACTTTTATAAATACGTTGTCACCGACTTTGTATTCCCTATCCCTTCTTTGGACATCTGCATAACTCTTTTGACGGCTCTATGTAGTTTTCAAACGTTGTTGAATCAGTTTCACTTTGTCAATTGCTTCTTGCACAAGTTCTGGTCCCAACAATGGTCTATCACCCAGTTTGGCCCAACAAATCGAAGAACGACATTTCTTTCCGTACAAAGCTTCATAAGGAGCCATTCCAATGCTTGAGTGGTAGCTGTTGTTATACACAAACTTGGCTAGAGGAGGGTAAGTCTCCTAATTCCCTTGGAAGTCAAACATACACATTCTGAGCATATTCTCCAAAGTTTGATTGGTTCATTCAGTCTGGCCGTCTATTTGTGGATGGTAAGCTGTAACAACCCTGACACATGATTAACGTATAATCCATGATTAAGCATGCCTAATAAGTAATCAGGATGAAATCCTGAGTTCATTACATGTGCATTGCATTATTTGAGTTTCTATCTATCCCTCGTAGGAATATTTGTTTGCATTTCTATTTCGTTTTATGAATTGAAGGCCTTATCAGCATCCGATCGCGAAATTGATTCGGTATATGTGTTATTTGGAATTTTTAGAAATTTCTGATAGGTTTAATTGAAATCCGATTCGGAGCGAATTAAATTAAATTAATTAATGCTCATTTGCTTAGTTTAATTAATTAGCCACCACTAATGAAGCCTATATAAGGCTTCTTATGAGACACCACTCATTCATTTCCTCATTTCAACACATCTTTGAGCTTATACACACACCAAACGTAACAGAGGGAGAAAAAGGAGAAGATTGAGCTCAACTAAGGGATTTGCTAGGAAGAAGAAGAATTGAACTTAGAGATTCAAGAATTAAGTCTCTAGCTTTCATCTTGGGAAGTCTAGGTAAGAATTCAACCCTTAGATTGTATAATATGGATGCTTAAACCATGAATTCAAGAGAATTGAGAGGATTACATAAAAAATTATGCTAGAATTGGAGAATTGAACTCAAACCATGCATACATGCATATTTCATAGCATTTTGAAGTTGCTTTCCCAAGAATTTCCTTATGCATGTTACTAATTCACCTTAGTTTTGGGAATTCATCAAGTTTCATGTCATTTTGTGTCATTAGATCATGTTTTGGAAGTTTTGAAGTCAAGGCAATACATGCATGTCATTTTTTCTAGGAATTGAGTTTTGTTTTGCACAATTGGCAAGTTTTTGGGCTTTGATTTTGCGAAATGACATAGAATTCCCAATGTTTTCCAAGTTCACATATGATTCCTCAAGTGTTTGGCCCAAAAGGATGAGTTTTGGAGTTTTTGATTTGAGTTTGGAAGCTTGGAGGTGAATCTGGAAATTCCAGAATTCGACCTCCCCGCTCGAGCGACAAATCCTGCGCTCGAGCGGCCACCTTTGTTTTTTGCATCTCCGCTCTAGTGACCAGAAGTACACTTGAGCGTGAAATGCAAGCTCCCAGAAGATCACATGTTTTGCAGACCGCTCGAGCGACCGTCGAGAGTCCGTCGAGCATGAA
This sequence comes from Camellia sinensis, assembly GCF_004153795.1. Lineage (NCBI taxonomy): Eukaryota > Viridiplantae > Streptophyta > Magnoliopsida > Ericales > Theaceae > Camellia > Camellia sinensis. Next base: position 54,033 of record NW_021027098.1, on the reverse strand, counting down.
AATCACACAACCAGTACTTTTGTAGACCGCTCGAGCGAAAGAATGTGCGCTGGAGCGACCACTCACATTTTGCATGTCCACTCGAGCGAAGGAAGTTACGCTCGAGCGGGACCCCTGTTTCCAGTAAGTTTTGTTAAATGTTTTCAAGTACATTTTAGCATCCTCATTGCATCCTAGGCATTCCTAGGGTAAGATTAAGACATAATAATGATGATAAAGGCTACAAACACACTAAGAACGAAATGAGATAAGTCATGTGTGATCCAATCGTGTGTTTCAGTATATGTATCTGTTATGTTTATGTAGGTCATGCGCCGTAAGCTGTTGATCCATTGGTTGGCTAGCGAGCTGCACAACAATCTGTGAGTAATAACTTAGTGAAGGTATGTTTGATATGAAAATATTTTCTGAATATTATAGTATGATGTGAAATGCTTCTGAAAAGGCTATTTTGGGAATCCATAAATGATGATCCATGTTTTCGAATAGTATTTATGGTATCCTTGGCAGAGGCCCTCACCCAGGGGAAATAGTACTGTGGCATAGGGTCATGAGGCCCTCGCCTAGGGAAATAATATCATGGCCCAGGCCCTTGCCTGAAGGAATAATACTGTGGCCCATGTATGAGATATGTTACCTGGTACCGGAGGTTCCATTGTGGAACTTGAAATGCTTGACCAAAGAGATATGTTCATGCTAATGGATATACCACACATGAATTGAATACGAACATGAATATGACTCTGTTTCTGATACAAACATGACTCTGTTCCGATATGATTAGAGATTTGAAATCTGTTCCGGATATCGTTCACTAAAACCTTTACTTTGTTATTATTCATTGGGCTTTCGTTCACTATTTATATTATGTATGTAGGTGAGCAGACGTGTGACCAGGCTTAAGCTGCTGCCTAGAGTTTTGGGTCAGCCAACCACTGTGCCTCCCGGAGAGGTTCCCTTGTAAGATGTCAAGTTTTGTAACTTTGCTACAGATGTTTTTGTTTTGTTTTGCTTATCTGTTTATTGGGCTAAGTCCCTTTTTGGCTTTATCTGTGTAAATGGGTGACGTAAGACTAATGCATTTATGACATCACACATATATAAGTTTGTTTTGAAGATTTCTGTCTCATATACGTCAACACAGCTCTATGGACAATGTATTTTTATATATTTGCTTTCGTAGCCCCTTATATTTCATAATAATCAAGTCAGTGGCCTTTGGTAATCCAAGGATTACTGGCCGGTTACGACACTAAACCTATAGGGGCGGGTTTGGGTCGTGACATAAGCACGGCTCAGTCTAAGTTCAGTCCCCAAAGCGTGTTGCAAACTTTTCCAGAATCTTGACATGAACTTCGAATCTCTGTCAGATACGATAGATACTGGCACACCATGTAATCTCCCAATCTCATTCATATAAATTTTAGCCAACTTATCCGCATTATAAAAAGTTTTAACAGGTAAGAAATGTGCGAACTTAGTCAAACGATCAACAATTACCCAAATAGAATCCATACCTCGAGAAGAGCGAGGCAGTCCAACAATGAAGTCCATAGTAATATTCTCCAATTTCCATTCCGGTATTGGAAGCGGCTGAAGTAAATTATGGGCTTCAGTCATAACACGTTTTCTCAAATCACAACAATTTGGAACACAAACTCTATTCTGAAATTACAACACATCATTTTCAATCACGAATCCCGGCCTCGATTTTGAGTCAATTTCATCAAAAAATTTCTTCAAGAACTTATCTTCACGTTGTTTCTCTTTAATTTCTTCAATGATTGTAGGTTGAGCAGAAATGGTGGCCAAGATCCCGCCTTGTTCACGCAACACAATTTCAATCTCATTCTTCTCCAAGTCGCAAAACAACTCTCTCCGATCGGTGAGCAAACATGACAAATTCCAATAAGATTTTTGGCTCAATGCATCCGCAACGGTATTTTCCTTCCCTGGATGATACAGAATTTGCAAATCATAGTCCTTGATCAATTCTAGTCATTTTCTCTGTCTCATGTTCAGCTTTTTTTGGGTGAAGAAATATTTTAAGCTTTTATGATCTGTAGATACTTCACAAGTTACTCCATACAGATAATGGCGCCAAATTTTCAAAGCAAATCCCATAGTTTCCAATTCAAGATCATGAGTCGGGTAGTTCTTTTCATGAGAACGGAGTTGCCGAGAGGCATAAGCAATTACCTTTCCATTTTGCATTAACACACAACCCAAACCTTTGTAGAAGGCATCACTGTAAATCTTAAACCCATCAGTTCCGTTAGGCAAGGTCAAAATTGGTGCAGTTACCAGTCTAGTTTTCAATTCTCGGAAGGTAGACTCCCTTTGTTCGTTCTAATCAAATGGTGCATTTTTCTGAGTCAATTGCGTCAATGGCAGAGCAAGTTTAGAGAAGTCCTTTACAAATCTACGGTAATAACCTACAAGCCCCAGAAAACTTCTAACTTCAGACACATTGGTTGGCCTTGGCCAAGCTACAATAGCTTCAATTTTCTGTGGGTCCACTAATATACCATCCTTGTCAATCACTTGTCCCAGAAATGCCACCCTATCAAGCCAGAATTCATATTTGGACAATTTTGCATACAACTTTCTTTCTGTCAGAATCTGTAAATTAGTTCTCAGATGATTCTCATGTTCTTCCATACTTTTCAAATAAATCAATATATCATCGATGAACACAACAATAAACTCATCAAGAAACTGTTTGAACACCCTATTCATTAAGTCCATGAATGCGGCAGGTGCATCAGTTACCCCAAACGACATTACTAAAAATTCGTAGTGTCCGTATCTAGTTCGGAAAGCGGTTTTCTCTATGTCTTCTACTTCAGCTTTCAATTGGTGGTATCCGGATCCAAGGTCAATCTTTGAAAAGACTTGGGCTCCCTGGAGTTGGTCAAACGAATCTTCTATTCGGGACAATGGATATTTGTTCTTTATAGTTACTTTATTAAATTCCTGGTAATCTATACATAACCTCAAGGACCCATCTTTCTTTTTCACAAACAAAACTGGAGCACCCCAAGGTGAAGTGCTCGGGCGGATAAACTTCTTTTCTAACAATTCTTGAAGTTGGACTTTTAATTCTTTCAATTCATAAGTTGACATTCTATAAAGGGTCTTAGAAATTGTTTGTGTCTTGGGTTCTACATCAATGGTAAACTCAATTTCCCTATTAATTAACTCCCCAGGTAGGTCAGTAAGAAATACATCAGAAAATTCACAGACTACAGGAATCGTTTTAACAGTAGCAGTATCAGAAAACTTAGTCAACACACAACACAAGTAGCCCCGATCCCCTTTTCTTAACAATTTCCTGGCTTTCATAAATGAAATCAAGTATGGCGGAGAAGCCACCCTGTTTCCAGTAAAAACAAACTCAGGCATACCAGGTGGTCTAAACACAACAGATTTACTCACACAATCAATGGGGGCATAGTATTTTGTTAACCAATCCATACCAAGTATGCAGTCAAAATGATCAATACCCAATGGTAACAAATCAACATATAATGTCACATCTCCAATCACAACTTCACATGTCGGATAAACATAAACACATACCATAGGACCTCCAGAAGGCGTAGTCACAGATAGTAAATAATTCATAGGTTGTAATGGTCGAGTCAATTTTCGTGAAAAAACATACAACACAAAAGAGTGTATAGAACCAGAATCTATCAAGACATATGCATTTTAAGCACATATAGAAATTATACCTGACACCACAGATTCGATGTTTTGTACATCTCCAGGCACTCATGCAAACACCCTCCCTTGCCTTAGCGTTTCACTCTCGGTATTACCTTTGGCATTAGTTCTTGCATTGTTCCTCGTTACAGGAGCAGATCCGACTGAACTGACTGTACAACAGTTAGCATTGTCTAATCTCATCGGACAATCTCTAATCATGTGGCCAGTCTTGCCACACCAAAAACATGCACCTGAGTTACGATAACACGTGCCTTTATGTTTTCTTCTACAATCGGGACAGGTTGGAATAGAGCCACTACTCTAGCCAGAGCTGCTGGAGGATCCCGTATTCTGCCTTTTTGAAAATGACTGACCCTTCTTGAAATTGAATCCGGATCGTTTACCCTTCCATTCAGTTGTTGGAGCTAGAGCTTGTTTCTTTGCTACCAAAATGGCCTCTGCCATCAATGCTCTATCAAGGACTTTTACATATGTCGGCAATTTCAAGACGCCAACTCGGTCAAACACTTCCAAATCCAAACTGCATTCGAATTTTTGTGCCTTCTTGTAATTAGTATCCACCATATGTGGAACAAACCAAGCCAACTCAGTGAATTTAGATTTGTACTCGGCTACGGACATTCTGCCTTGCTTAAGTTCTTGAAATTCTGACACTTTCCAATCCCTAAAGCATTGGGAAAAATACTTGTTGTAGAAAATCTCATTAAACTGAGTCCACGTCATGTTCCCACTATTAGTTCGGATCAGTAACCACCATCTCCGAGCTTCATTTTTAATGTGTAGGTGGCCAAAAGAACTTTTTGTGTTTCGGAGCAAGGAAATACTTCAAATAGTTTCTCTATTTCGAGTAACCAGGTTTCTGCCCTTAAGGGTTCAATGCCACCCATGAAAGTTAGCAGTTTCATCTTCATAAACTTCTGAGTCAGATTGATTACATCATTTTTATTCGGCTCATCTTGTGCTGGTGGAAGCGTAGGGGGCAATGTTTATTGCCACAGTTGTTGTGTCAGGGCTTCAATCAAAGCTGCTAGCATTTGTTCCATACGACTTATGCGAGCCTCAAAGGATTCAGTAACATCATTACTTCTTGTATTTTTGATTTGCTATAGGTAAACAGAGCACTATAAACATAGGAAAATAGTCCTCTTTACAATATTCACATCATTCATTTCAATTTCATGTGTTCACGGTCAGGTTCAATTTGCACATTTACCAAACACACACACTCACACATGCAAATGGAATGCCCCTACTTCTTACTAGGACATCCTAAGCTCATATGGATTCGTGCGTGTGGTAGAACACGTGTTCTGATACCACCCTGTCACGACCTAAACCCGTCCTTATAGGTTTAGTGTCGTAACCGACCAGTAATCTTTGGATTACCAAAGGCCACCTGAACAAAATATCTCGTAATAAGGGGCTACGGAAGCAAATATATATATAAAACATACATAGTCCATCGAGCTGTGCAGACATACATGGGACAGATAATTTTAAATTTAAAAGCATACATGTGACGTCATAAAGATACAGTAGTTACACGTCACCCCACATATAGATAAACAAAAATTTGATCGTAAACCAAAAGAAACAAAGTCTTAAACATTCGTAAATGTGGCCACAAGACTTGACTTAATCCAGAATCCCCTTGGGAGGCACAAAAGGGTGGCTGACAAATACAAAACTCTTCAGGCGTCCCCTTAAGCTTGGTCGCGCGCCTACTCGCCTATATACATAATAATAAATGGTGAACGAAAGCCCAGGGAATAATACTGGAGTAAAGGGTTAAATGAATGATGTCCCAAAACCAATCCAGAAATCAGAGTTTATATCAAAGACATATTCATGTTTGTATTCTTGTTCAAATCATATATAGAAATCTGAGTTCATGCTTGTTTTTACGTCCGTTACCGCTACAAATCACATACAAAGAATCAAAGGTCATGCTTGTCAGTTCCATAAAGGAACCTCCGGCTGGGTACAGATAACTTGTTAGTTCTTTAAAGGAACCTCCGGACCGGGAACGGATAACTTGTCAGTTCCATAAAGAAACCTCCAGCCAGGTATAGATAACTTGTCAGTTCCTTAAAGGAGCCTCCGGACTGGGAATGGATAACTTGTCAATTCCATAAAGGAACCTCCAGCTGGGTACAAATAACTTGTTAGTTCCATAAAGGAACCTTCGGACTGGGAATAGATAAATTACTTGTACCACAAAATTGTTGCCACGAATACTTGTCAAAGTTGGACAATCATTCATAGTACAAACATAACATTTCATAGAACATATCTTATTCCATATACAAAAAATAAGTAAAGTTGAACATAGCTTTACTGAGTTATTACTCACAGTTGGCTCCAAAGCAAACAAACGAAATAGGCAAATCAGATATCTTGTGGTGCGTGAGCTACACAGATATAGAACGAATACATACTGAATTGCATACTCGGAATCATTAACTTAGCTCTTTCTTATCTTGGTGTATTTCTACTTTTTATCCTCGTTATTATGTTTAATCTCAACTTAGGAATGCCTAGAATGCAATGAGGATGCTAAAATGCACTTGGAAACACTTAACAAAATTTGCTGAAAATAGGGGTCCCGCTCGAGTAGACATACAAAATGTGAGTGGTTGCTCGAGCACAACTTCTGTCACTTGAGCGGCCTGTAAACTCTGCAAAAGTACTGGTTGCTTGATTTTTCTGCTCAACGCTTGCTCGAGCATGAGACTCATGCCTTCGCTCGAGCGTAACTCTTGTCGCTCGAGCGGTCTGCAAAACATATAAACCTCTGGGAGCACGCATTTTACGCTCGAGCCACCTTTTGGTCACTCGAGCAGAGGTGCAAAACACAGAGAGGTCGCTCGAGCGCAGGTTCTGTCACTCGAGCAGTGAAGCAAAATCTGGAATTTCCAGATTGTTGTACATGATGCAAACTTCAAATTCAAAGCCTCAAAACTCATCATTTGGACAAAAAAGTCAAGAAAACACTTGGAAACTTATAAAACATCATGGATTAAGAATCAATACTCAAAATCAAAGCCCAAAAGTAAGTGGATTCTTCAAATTCAAACATGAATTATGTGTATACATACCATGCATGTATTGACTTGGGTTCAAAACTTCTAAAACATAATCAAATGAGGTCCAATGGTGAAAAATGTTATGAATTAGTAAAACCATGTTATAATTACCACATGCAAAAGAGAAAAGCTCCATGAAATGTACATGCATGCATGAGATGCTCTTCTTTTCTACTTCCTAGTTCAATTCTTGCTTAACTTAGCATACTTCTCTAGAATTCACGTATGGAACAACTTAAACTCAAACCTAAAGGTTGAATTCTTACAGTAGATGTTCAATTATGCTCTAGAATGCTAATTCTTTGAGCTTGAAGGCCAAATGTCTAAGGTTCCTCCCAAATGCTAGCAATTCTTTGCTTAATCTCAACTTTCCCCTCTTCTCTCTCTCTCACGTTAGTTTGTTGTGTAGGTTCAAAGATGTGATGAAGAAAGAGATGAATGGTGGTACAAAGGAGCCTTATATAGGCTTAATTAAGAAGACTTAAATAAACTTGGCTTAAATTAAGCAAATGAGTCTTATTTATTCTAATTAATTCGTTCTGAATCAAATTTCAATTAAACCTACCATAAAATTCTAAAAATTCCAACTAACACATATGCCAGGTCAATTTCGTGATCGGATGCCGATAAGGCCTTCAATTCGCAGAACAAAACAGAATCACAAATAGAAATTCCTACCGCTGATAGATATAAACACAAATAATGCAATGCACATGTAATTAATTTAGAATTTTCACTTAATTAGTCATTTGAAATAATTAATCATGGTTAATCGGCTAATCATAGGTCAAGGTTGTTACATGAGGCTAATGAATTCCAAACAATACTCTACAAGTACACAGTCGAAGGCGGGTTTCAGTTTAAGTACGTTAAAAATGATTCAGTACGGAAAACTGCTTTGTGTAAGTTTGCAACATCATCTGGGTGTGCGTGGTTGTACATTAGTTATCGGATTGCTTGGTTGGTGTTGGAGAAAGCGAGGAGTGAAGTTTTTGGGGATCATGCTATGTCATTCGACCAACTGAGGTGGTATAGCGATGTTGTTATGGAAAACAACCCACACAGTTACATTAATTTGGAGTTTGACTGACAAACTGGAAGGTTTGTGAGGTATTTCATATATTTTCGTGCATGCATAGATAGGCTCAATCATTACCGCCCCTTTTGTTTTTGGATGGTACATTTTTGAAGGGGAGGTTCAAGGGTACTTTGCTGGAGGCTACAGCTAAGGATGGAAACTAAGGTATGCCAAACATATTTACTGATTGGTTTGCATATAAAACTTCCACATGCAACATGTGTAGGTTTGTTTCCCGTCGCTTTTGCCATTGTTAAATCAGAGAATTCAAGTAACTGGGAGTGGTTCTTGCATCAATTGGTGCAAATTGTGGATGATTCCTAGACGCTAACATTCGTATCCAATCATAACGTTGGTTTGTTACAATTAATGCCTACCGTATTTCCATTGGCACACTATGCTTTCTGCTTATTGCATCTTCAAATGAATCTTCGAGATCGAATAAAATATGTTAACGCTGAACACAAAATTGGCCTCATACAAAGTTACGCGAATGTGCTTACGCATCTACAATACCATCCTTCAATCACAAGATTGAAATACTAAAGCAGCCCAATGGTTGTTGGAAACTTTTTGAAAAATTTGCATCCTCAACATTAGGCGAATGCGCATTTCAGGTAAGTTTTTTTCTTGCATCACGTGTATGCAATTTGTATTGGTACTGTTCCATCTGAATGTAGATGGTTAGCTCTTCTACTTATTGTAGGGGCTGCAAGTATGGCGAGATGTGGTCTAATGTTGCTGACTCTTTCAACAACTGGGTTCGTGAAGCTCGACATCTTCCCATCACTCAGTTGGTTGATGCAATTCGTGGGAAAATCATGGAACAAATGTCGAAACGTAGATCTAAATCTAGCAGTTAGGTTGGCGAAATTTGTTCGAAAATGGAAAAGAATTTGGTATCGGCGTTTGAAAATAATCGGGCGTGGATTGTTAGCCAAGCAAATGTTGACGTCTTTAAGGTTCTTTCGCACCCATCAGTTTTGGTTGATGTCGCTAAGCGTTCATGCTCATGTTTTCAGTGACAATTAAATGGGTTCCCCTGTTCCCATGCCGTTGTCACTTTTCACAACAGTGGCAGGATCGTTGACGACTTTGTAGAACCATTCTACTATGTGGCGAAATATAGGGCAGCGTACTCTGGGTCTATTCACGTGATTCCTACTGTCAGAAAACCCTTATTCACAATGTCGGACTACCTGATTGTGCCACCTATATACAAGCGATCACCTAGCCGGCCTAAGCGTAATAGGATTCCATCAAAGGGTGAGGTTGTTTAACGGATTCGCTATGGCCGTTGCAGCAAAATGGGTCACCATAATAGAAAACACATGCAAGGAACCAATGTAGTGCATTTGCTACATGTTTCGTTCATACCGTTGCCGAGCTCGCTAGTAAAGTTACCTACATCAACACTCCAGTCATGAGTTCCACTATTTTCTAATGTAATGTTACCGGAGACCCAATTAGTTTTGAAATTTTATGAAAATATATATATTTATCTCAATTTGTGCTGAAGCGTGGCATACACGTAGTAATAATAACAATTTGGTTGCAAAATTTAATGATTGCTCAACTTACAAATTAATTACGATTTCCCGTAAGGTGATTCTACTTACACCACTATTTAACCTCTTTACACCCTCCATCTCATTACACCACTAAAAGAAATGTAATTCTCATTACACCCCCAAAATATTACCAAAACTAACCCTAAATTAGCTACATCATCTCTTTACACCACTAATTTTGGTAACACGGTGCTAAACAATTTACATTATTCCGTTGTTATGCTGCCAAAAAAATAGATTTCTCTAGCATTTTGTTGCTATACATTTACAAAGACATTTTCTTCCAAACAATGATTTTTTAATTTGTGGTGGGCCTATTCTGTCATGACCCGAACCCGCCCCTATGGGTTAAGGTTATAACCGGCCAGTAATCAAGAGTTTACCTACGGCCTCAATCCTGATTAAGCATGTTTCAATGGAAATAAGGGGCCAAAGCGAAAGCAGACTTAAAAATTTCATCCAATGAGTTGTGCTTATATGGCATAGCAGATTTATTCCAAAAGCATTCCATAATAACGCACACATATAGACAAAATCAACATCTTGTACATCTAGGAACTTCAAGCATGTAGTTAGCCAAACAAAACTTTATGTACATAGGTGATCCAACATATTCACCAAGATAGCAAAAAGGGAGTAAACAAAAGAATAAAAACAAAGTCTTGTGCGTGAGACATTTGGGCTGACTCTACAAAACTGACTTCCTTTCACATTCTTCACTGAGGCTGGGTTTAGACGTCTCTTTGCTCACCTACATACATATAAATGAGGGTGAGCGAAAGCCCAGTGAATAATATCAAAATAAAGAAGTTACATGAATGAAATTCGTAACAGACATATCAAACGGCCTTTGGCCCATTCATGTTTCTATCTAATACATCAAACGACCTCAAGCCCAAACATATCAAATGGCCTCGGGCCCAATTCATTCTTATCAAACGGCCCCGGACCAATTCATTAATATCAAATGGTCTTTGGCCCAATCATTCATGTCAAACGGCCTCGAGCCCAATTCATTCATATCAAACGACCTCGGGTCCAATTCATTCATGTCAACGGCCTTTGGCCCAATCATTCATGTCAAACGGCCTCGAGCCCAATTCATTCATATCAAACGACCTCAGGTCCAATTCATTCATGTCAACGGCCTTTGGCCCTATCATTCATGTCAAACGGCCCAATCATTAGCATAATGAATATTCGATTCAAATTAACAAATCCATAGAACTCATACAAAAGTAAGCATTTGGAAAGTAGCATACTTCAACACATTCTTACTAAGATATTACTCACAGTGTTCTATAGATGGATTTGCCCTTGTGCTTGACCCTACACATTACATAACATATTGGGTCACAAGTGATTCAATCAGTTTTTAATTTATTTACTTCTCTTAGGCCTCTTTCTTATCTTTTTAGGTCATTTACAATGCTCAATGCATGCCTAAGAGTGTTTAGAAGTGAAAGAGAACGAAAAACAAAACATACAACAACTTTTCAAAAACTTCTGAAACAGAGCTCTCCACTCGAGCGGACTGCAAAACTCTAAAATGTACTGGTTGCATGAATTTCACGCTCAAGCAAGATTACGAGTCTTACAAAATAGGGTCCGCTTGAGCGTAAAATCTGCCGCTCGAGCCACTGTGTAAATCTCTGTAAAACTTCTGGGAGCTAAATTTTCACGCTGCGAGACTTTCCTCGCTCGAGCAGACAGGTCGAATTCTGGGTTTTCCAGCAAGCTAGTTCAGTCTCAAAACGCAACCCCATAGGCTCCAAAGTTGTAAATTGATGCCAAAAATGTAGAAAAACATTGTGTGACATAAAAACTTAGATAATTTGAAACTAATTGTCCCAAAATCATGGTTCATCTCCCAAATTTCCAAAACCATTTCAAGTTCTTCAAAGCTCATGTAATCAAGTTACATACCTTCATGAATTATGTATGCATGTAACTTATTGACTCTAATTCCATTTCAAATGGTACAAATGATGCTCATAATCATAGAGCTTAACAAAACTATGCTTGCATGTATGATTGGTACTCAATTCTTCATGTTTCATGCTCAAATGAATATAATCATGGTGAGTGTAAACATGCATGTATACACAAGCCCCAATTTCATTACATTCAACTCAATCCTTATTCTTAGTCACATATCATGCTTGGATTCACCTAGTTATAAACTTAAACTCATGAATTTGAGTTCAATTACTCACCTAAAATCTTCAACCCTTCTTATTATGGCTAATTCTTGAGCCTACCTTCCAAATTCCCAAGCTCTTAGTTCAAATATCTAATTTTGTGCTCCCTCTCTCTGTACAATCATCTCTCTCTCTCTCTCTAGAGTGTATTTCTAGCCAAGTTATGGAAATGAGCTCAAAAAAAGAGTGTGTATGAGTGTATTTAAGCTCTTATATGAGCTTGCCTAATCAAACTTGATTACGACTAATTAATTGCGCCTAATTCAATTAGTTTAATCTAATTATTTTGATCCGAATCAATTTTTAATTAAATCTCACCGTAGGCTCTAAAAATTATGCTAATCGCAAAAATACAGTCAATTTTAGTTTCAGTCGCCTCTACGACCATTAATTAAATTTTATAGCAGAAAGTCAAACAGATTTTCCTATGGTGAACAGATAGAAATTCAAAAACGCATATAACCATATAAATGGGACTCAAAATCATATCAAGCACAAAATCACAATCATAATTAAGATTAATTAACATAACACGGGACAGCGTTATCACACCATGTGTCATCATTCAATTGATCCACCTGTTGATAAGAAATTTACGAAAATAGGTGCAAGCAATGCTTCCCAACTCTTTAAGAATGAATAGTCTTGTATTCTTGAAGAGTTGTATAAAAAATTACATTGGTAGTAACCCTTTCAACGAACAAGCATTTATAAAATATATGCTTAGGGCCAAGAAATCTGGCGATCAAACACCACATATATGCCAAAATAGAATTACTAATAATTTGATGTTGCTATTATTAATAATCATATGCCACATAATTTGCAAAATCACAACTCAATCCAAGTTAACTACATTATTCGACAGAGCATATTAGAAATATTTCAAGTATATGATGTGCAAATGGCTAATTAGAACCACCTTCCACAAACACAGTATCTTTGTGCAAATACAACTGCTATAATTTCCTTTGGTCTTGTGTTCATATTTCATTAACACAATTTAGACCAAAAAGGTTTCCTCATGCACTTGAGAATTTGATCACATGCTTTCAACTATTAGTGTTCAACAGTGCAAACACACTTTTGCTTAATTAGTCATAACTTCAAAGATTCAAAGTTAGAAATAGAGGCCAAACTCAAATGGTCATTATGTAGCTTGCTTTATATAAATTTTTTGAATGTATATTTTCCAAACAATGTTGGTGTATTAACCACTTTACTAAAATTGAATTTTGATGGGATCCACAAATCCAAAAAAGATTTTGAATAACAAAAACCATATATGGCCTTAAAAACTCGTACATGTTGACATCTTGAATAATGTCAAGAATTTTAAATTCATGAACATATGGTTCTTCATCATTTTCAGCCATATTTGGCTTAAGATCACACTTCTCTCCTTCACACATTAATGTGTTAGAAATATTTTTTGAACACCCAGAAAATATTTCTTTGTGAAACTGCCCCCCTGCCATGGAGTTTTGATTCTCATGGCCTTTTGATTTTGCAACCATGACAATCGATGGAGTAATAACACCAACATTTGAAGGTGTCTTGTGGACCTCTACCCTTGTCTGACACTGCCATTTTGAAAAATCATCAATAACACTTCTTAACTCACCAATTAGCACCTATTTTTCTTCAACCTAAAAGAGATGCAAGAGCCTCCTTTAATTTTGAAACCAAACTGCTACTAGGGAGTACAAAAGGGCCACTCATTTGGCTTTGATGCCTCGTCTTTTCCATTGTTCCAAGTTAGGATGTTGTCCCACTAGGCGTTCCAAAAATTGTTAGTAAAAATTATGTTGGGGTTGGATCGACAACAACCAAGCAATAATTCAAACTGAACAATTTAAACAGGAACAATCAGGCAATTGTGGTTTTGGTTCAAATGCCTCAAAAGAATAAAGACTTCTTTGGATCAATGGTAACAAAGTAAACGAGAAGAAAGAACACACTTTCTATATCAACTGATGATAGCAAAGTAGATTTGAATAAACAGAAGTAATTTCATACTGAAATTACCAAAGTTTACCCAGTTACAAAGTACAAATTACAGTGGAAAAACTACTCCTAAGCTACAATCTGAATTACTCTTAAGTCTAAGAACTAAGTTGTTATGTTGTTGTTAATGTCCCCTCTCTCTGCAAACTTCTGGCCTTTATACTTTTTCTTTGCCACGCCCCCATGATCTCCTCAATATGCAACTACTGCCATGTAACTGCAGCAACTATTTCCTGACTTCTAGGCTGTCAAACCTTCAACAATTCTTCATATTTCCTGTCGAACTAACTGTGCTCCATACTGCCTCATGCTCCTCATCATTCTGAACACTAAATTGACAGAGAAAACCTTTCCTTCATAAATCAATTTTCCTACAAACTGGCCCACTAAGCCAACAATTGGCTATAACTTGTGAGTGCTCCACAATTGCCTCCATGATTTCACACAAATTAGTCCACTAGGCCAACAATTATTTAATAACTACTCCATGACTACTTTTAACAATTCATGCACTTAAACAATTCTTTCTTGCCTTGTGTCTCTTTGATCAAATGAAAGACTTTTACTTTTGACTTTATTATCACGTGTCATCATTTAATTGATCCACTCGTCAACAAGAAATTTACAAAAATAAGTACAAACAGAATTCTATGGGATTTCAAAGTTGGCTCAGATCCAGGATTTTTCGTGCATTGTATCAAATTCAACCTATCAAAAAGCTCTCATAGGAGCTCAGTGATTTACATGAAAGAAGTTATTTAGCCGTCTTGGAGTATTACTAATTGTCTTTCAAAAAGAGACATAAAAGTGGTGGGTGCTACTGTTTTTGTCAATAAAATTTTAGTCAGTACTAGCTGTGTTTGCCGCTGGAGCTAAAACATAATTTTCCTTTACATGACGTGTAATTAGTTTCATAGGGTTTGGCTGCTCTAAGGTAAGATTTGTGGAAATCTTGTGGAAAATGAATGAAAAGTCTATGGTTTGTTTGGGAAGTGAGTTGGCTTTTTGGTTTTTGGTTTTTTGTTTTTTTTGTTTTTTTGATTATTTTAACTTGGGGCTAAAAAGCGTCGTTTGGGAAGGATTTTTGGCTTTTTTGCCTTTTTTGTGAAAGAAAGAATGTAATGATTATGGGTTGGATGTGATGTTTTGTCTTATTGTATTCAAAAGTCTATTTTATTTTTTGTGACTAAAATAGCCAAAAAAAACCCCAAACTTGACTTCCCAAACGAAGCCTATAGACTTCCAATCTGAAATCTTGAGAATAGACAGTCCAACACGCTATTTATCTCTCTCTCTCTCTCTTTTTTGTGAAAGAAAGAATGTAATGATTATGGGTTGGATGTGATGTTTTGTCTTATTGTATTAAAAAGTCTATTTTATTTTTTGTGACTAAAATAGCCAAAAAAAAACCCCAAACTTGACTTCCCAAACGAAGCCTATAGACTTCCAATCTGAAATCTTGAGAATAGACAGTCCAACACGCTATTTATCTCTCTCTCTCTCTCCCTCTCTCTCTCTCTATATATATATATGGGAAATTTGGCCATAAACCCCATTTACCTTCCTTTCATTGTTAAAAAGGCTAAGAAAAAAATTATACTTTCTAAACCCCCTCATAATTTTAAAATCCTGCATAAAGGACAAAATTTATTATTTAAATATTTTATCAGACTATTATACCCTTGGCTACACTTCTCAGATCTACACCATTTTGATGGGGAGAAGTTCAAATCTGTAGATTCGGCGGCGCGAGAGAGAGAGAGAGAGACGTACGGAGAACATGGAAGGAGAAGCGCGGCCCAAGGGATCGAAGAGATTGCGGGAAAAGATTGGGAGGAGGAGCACCAAGAGGCCGGCGAATGCAACTCTCTGAGTCTGGTTGCTATGGCTGTCTACCTTCATATCTTACCCTAGATATGTGTATATCTATATATATATATATATGCAGATATCAGAAGAAGAAGTGGAGCATCACTAAAAGTTGAGGAATTTTTTGCGCTGTGGAGTGTCTGCCTTCACGTGTTCACAGAAGAAGAACAACTGGCTGTCTGAACATGTGTTACTGTGGAGTGTTTTGCTTTGTTCGTGAGAGGTTTGGAGGTTGTTGAACACGTGTTCAATTCTAGGAATTTTTTGTTTGTAAGCTCTAAAAGTTGAGCATCACTAATCCAGAATATTGAATTTTAATTCTATTAAATATTGTCTAGGTTTTATCACCATCATGGTTACATTCCTTATTCAAGATTTTGAGAATATATGTATCTATATATATATATATATTTGTGTGTATGAGTGTTGTTGAACATATGTATTCTTTTCATTGAGATTTGTGATTGTTGATCGAGTTTTAGAAGTTTTTTTTCTCAATTAAATATGTTGATTTGTTGATTAATTTGTTTTGTTTTGTTTTTGTTTGTTTTGTTTTTGATTTATTTTTGTTGTTTTTTATCAAATTTCATTTGATAGAACCAGAGTAAAATTTTACTCTGGTTCTATTGTTCTGTTTTTTCATTTTACAGAATCAGAGTAAGATTTTACTTTTATACAGAGTAAAATTTTACTTTTGTGTAAAGTCTAACATTTTACTAGTTTTTCAAAGTAAAATTTTGCTTTTATACAGAGTAAAATTTTACTTTTAGCTTCAAAGTCTCACAGTTTACTCGTTTTTCAGAGTAAAATTTTACTTTTATACAGAGTAAAATTTATTTTTAGTTTCAGAGTATAAAATTTTACTTTTATACAGAGTAAAATTTTACTTTCATACAAAGTAAAATTTTATGAGGGTAATATGGTAAAAGAAATAATTTTAAAATATTATGGGGTTTTGAAAGTACTTATATAATTCTTGTCATTTTGAAAGACAAATTAGATAGTGAGGGGGCTATCACCAAATTCCCCTATATATATATATATATATACATGAGAGGCGGTTTGCTCCTTGTGGCTCGTCATTTTTTTTTCTCTCCCTATTTTGCTCTTAGTTTATTTTGAAATTTCTATTTTGTCCTTTAGTTTGGTTGGTGAAACAATTTGAGTGTAATTATGCAAACATTCTTGGTCAATTATGAAACATAAATATTTTATTTTTTCACAAATTACAAATACACCCATGAAGTTTGTCTAAAATATGAATCAGTATATAATACTAGAAATTACAACTATCGTTTGTCACAAATTTTAATTTAACACAATACTTAGGAAAAAAAAAACTATTCTCCAATGCAATAATAAATTATCAAAATTGTTTATTGAAAAATATTTCTCATATCATTAGAAACTATTAATTGACTTAATGATTTATTTATTAACAAAATGATTAACTAAAAAATATATTTCTAATCATTAAAAATTATTAGTTTACTTAATGATTTACTTATTAATAAAATTGGTTATTTGTTATGCATGTATGATTTATGTATTAATAAAATTAGTCATTTGTATACAAATGTATTTTCTTCTGCTTCTTTATTAATTCAATGAATTATCTTAATAGTTTTTTTTAGACGAGAGAATTATCTTAGTATTTGTTTTATATTTATATGTTGAGAAATGTTACGCACATAATTTTTTTTTTAATTTATAAATTCGGAAGAAATATTAAAGTCTTATGAATTCACCCAAAATTATATGGTAATAGAATTGGAGTCCACATCATTAGGTGTATAACAAATCAAAAAATAATATATCTCATGCCACATAATTCTATCATATATCTAATGATTTATTCTATTTAATTTCATAGAACAATATTCTAATTTTTCAAAAATTATCAAAATACAAAATTTCAATATACTGTAAGCACGGGCTATTGTAAACTAGTATATATATAAGAACCGTTTAGCTACTTGAGGTTCGTCTTTTCTTTCTAATTTTTCCTTTTTATTTTGAATAATTTACTAATGGTGGCCTATATGTTGAGTGGATTTTTTTTTTTATAATTACGTAAACATTCTTGGTCAATTATGCAACAGATTTTTTTCGTAATTACGTGAACATTCTCGATCAATTATGAAACAGGTTTTTTCGTAATTATGCAAACATTCTTGGTCAATTATGAAACATAAATATTTTATTTTTTAACAAATTACAAATATATCCATAAGATTTGTTTAAAATATGAATCGGTCCTATAATATTAGAAAGTATAACTATCGTTTGTTATAAATTTTAATTTAACACAATACTCAACATTCTTGGTCAATTATGCAACAGATTTTTTTCGTAATTACGTGAACATTCTTGATCAATTATGAAACAGGTTTTTTCGTAATTGTGCAAACATTCTTGGTCAATTATGAAACATAAATATTTTATTTTTTAACAAATTACAAATATATCCATAAGATTTGTTTAAAATATGAATCGGTCCTATAATATTAGAAAGTATAACTATCGTTTGTTATAAATTTTAATTTAACACAATACTCAGAGAAAAAAAAAACTATTCTCCTATACAATAATAAATTATCAACATTATTTATCGAAAAATATTTCTCATATCATTAAAAACTATTAATTAACTTAATGATTTATTTATTAATAAAATAGTTAATTGAAAAATATTTTTCATAGCATTAAAAATTATTAATGTACTTAACGATTTACTTATTAATAAAATTTGTCATTTGTCATGCAAGTATGATTTATGTATTAATAAAATTAGTCATTTATACATATATATATATATATGTATTTTCTTCTACTTCTTTATTAATTCAATGAATTATCTTCGTAATTTTTTTTTGATGGGAGAATTATCTTAGTATTTGTTTTATATTTATCTGTTGAGAAAAGTTACACACCATAATTTATTTATTTTTTTTATAAATTCAGAAGAAAGGTTAAAGACCCATAAATTCACCCAAAATGATATGATAATAGAATTAGAGTCTACATCATTAGGTGTATAATAAATCAAAAAATGATACATATCACACCACATAATTCTATCATATGTCTAATGATTTATTTTATTCAATTTCATAGAATAATATTCTAAATTTAAACATATTGTAATAATAACCCGTACCTTGCACAGGCCTCTTTAAACTAGTTTATATATATATAAGAATCTATTTCCTATTTGTGGCTTTTTTTTTAATTCCTATTTTGTCCTTAACTTTTTTTGAAATTGCTATTTTACCCAGTAGTTTGGTTGGTGAAATAATTTGGGTGGTGGCTTTTTGGAAATTATGTAAGATATTTTGGTTGCTTTGGTTGGGAAGATTTGTCTTGGATTGCCTATTTTGTCCTTAGCTTGTTTTTGAATTTCTTATTTTGTCATTTAACTTGGTTGGTGAAATAAGGAAAATTATTAGCTCTTTCCGAAATATCACATGTCCATACTTCATCACCAATCACCATTCACCATGCCCCTTCATATTTCTCAACCACCCAATACAAAATCATAATATAATACTCCATCTTCTCACCAATCACAATACTATGAAATACCACGTGGCCATACTCCGAGACTATCCAATAATCATCCGTGAAGTAATTGGGGTGGTGGGCTTTTGAAAATTATGTAAGAAATTTTGGTTCATTGTTATTAGCTTAATAGTTTAAAAGGAGATATTTTTTTGAGTTTATTTATTTTTAAACAATGATGTTAGAGTGATTGTTTATATGGTTGTTATAGTTTCAACTTTTGATTGTTGTATCTTCAATTTTTGTACAATTAAATATCAGTCATATAAAAAAAATTCCAAAATTACTTTAGAGAATCCGTACTTAGACCTAAAACTCTTAAATTCGTAAAAAAAAAATTAATTGTAACTTTTACTAACATTTTAACTATTCAAGTTTGGTTTGAAAACTTTATGAATTCAGTTGCGATTCAGACCACTAATGGGCGAGCTCTAAACGCAGCTCTACTTACGTGGCAGTTAACAAGGGATGTAAAACCACACCTTCATATTACAGCGCGTGTGTTTCACAAAAAAAAAAGAAAGAAAGAAAAGAAAAGGCAGATGTAAAACCACACCTCTGTCACCGTCTTCTTCTTTTCCTCTAAAAACATTTGCAGATTTTTACCAAGAGCAATATACAGAACAGAGACACAGACAGAGAGAGGCAAATTCTTTCTTTTTGTAAGCCAATTGTAATTTCTTCTAACCAACAAAACGTGCAGAAGATAGAGACAAATATATATATATATATATATAGAGAGAGAGAGAGAAAAGAATGGACAAAGAGAGTGAAATGAAGCAATCCAATTTCAAGAGGGTTTGTGTCTTCTATGGGAGTAGCCAGGGGAAGAAAAGTAGCTACCAAGATGCTGCTATTGAGCTTGGCAAGGAATTTGTATATTATTGCTTTCATGCCATTAATGCCTCTGTTTCTTTTATGGGGGTTTCATGGTGTTCTTTCTTAGGGACCTTTCTTCACTTGGGTTGTTGACAAATGTTGTTTCGTCTCACGGGTTTTGTTTGAAATGTGTTTCTCACACTTTTTATCTATTGGATTTGATGTGGGTTTCTCTTGAAATCATGTAAATCTGTTTGTAAGTTGGTTCATAGGTCTTTTTTCATTTAGAAATTTTGATTGATACCTTCAAATGGGACATTTTTGGTGCTGCTTTGGAAGTTTTTGGTGCTGCTTTGATACCTTCATAGGTCTCTCTCTCTGTCTCTGCATACCTTTTTCTTTTTAACAGAGCTCTCTCTCTCTCTCTCTCTCTCTCTCTCTCTCAGTTGTGATGTGTTGGCGCCGATCTTGGTTGGAGACAGTTGGGGGTTCGAATAAGCTCTGGCCTCTCGTCGGGGAGTGAGTGGTCGAAGACAGAGAGAATTGCGAATAGAGAGATCGATTGTCGATCGGCGGAGAGAGAGTCGATCATCATCGAATAGAGAGAGAGAGAGAGAGAGAGAGAGAGAGAGAGAAGATAAGGAAGGAGCCAATAGAGAGAGAAAGAGAGAGAAAAAGGCGAGTTAGCAACAATGGGTGCAATGGGCGCCACGTCATTAGTGCTTACGCTAGAGCTCTTGCTCTAGTGCACCAAAGCATTTTTGGTATGAATTTCAAAAAATTTTCAAACTTGGTTCATTTAACTATTCAAGTTTGATTTGAAAACTTTTACAAATTTCAAAATTTGTTCAAACTTAATTCATTTAACTTGTTTTAATTGTTGAACGTAACATTTCACTTTTTAAATTGGTTCTTCTATATGTCAAATAATTTCATTTTTAACTTTAGCATGGTTGAATTTTTGACAAAATAAAAAAACAAAAAAATAAGATCAAACACCAAATAAAATTGAAAATTGAAAACTGAAAATTAAAGACTAAAAGCTAAATGGTAAATGATAAATTTATTAAATTGAAAAGTTGGTTGTTAAAAAATTAAGCGTTGAATATAAGATCAAATTTAAAAAAATTTATTTTCAAATTGTTATTTTACAATTTTAAACTAGATAAGCCTTGCTTTATTGCCATACTGAAATTACCCCTTTTGCTGCGAATATTTTATTTGTTTCTATAGCGACCCTGGTTTTGACTCGTCTCTTGTGGTGTTCCGGACTCGGGTTTGTATGGTTTGAATTGTGGTTCATGTCTTTCTTACCTTGTCTTCCCCTTAATGTTGGTTATTGGGTTGTAGTTGTGTGTTTGGAACAGGTTGGTTGCTTGTTTTTTTTTCAAGCCTTTGTTGCCTAGAATTTGGCTTTTTCGCTCAAGCGGGCCTCATAAATTTCGCTCCACGCTCGAGCGGGAATTCGGGCACTCGAATCGGGACTGTGTCTGTAAAATACTGGGAGAGCGTATTTCACGCTCGAGCTCAGGGTTTCATGCTCGAGCGGGAGTCTGTGTCTTATGCTCGAGCGGGGCTTTCCACGCTCGAGCGGACCATGTTATAACAGATCGTGAAAGTGACATTTTAGATCATTTTCTACTTTCTCTCTCTCTCTCTCTCTCTCTAAAAGTCTCCAAATTTCCAGATCTTGAGCTTTTCTCTCTAGAAACTCACCTTCTCTCTAAGATTTCATCTAAACCCATTGAATTCTTGACCTTAGTGTCTTTGAGAATAAGGTAGAGGGCTTCAAGAGCTTCGTATTGATCTAAGTAAAAGTGGGTTTCGTCATTCTTGGAGTTTAACCTTGCTTTGCTCGTCTTTTTTCTTGAGGTAGGGATTTTCTACACTCTAATATGGTTTTTAGCTTAGTTATTTGCTATTGTGTGTAGATGATGAGATTTGGTTGTGGTTTGGACAAATCTAAGATTTGGGTGTTATATGGAAAAGAGGGGTTTTTGATGAATATGAGGTAAATAAGTATGAGGCTTGAATATAAGATCATGTTGTGCCAAAATAGTTATTTTTGGTGTTTGGATTGAGATTTGGTAAAAGGGGGATTTTTGCTCTAATTTGATTAAATCATTATCTTGCATAAATAATCGGGATTAACATCGAAAATGTGAAATTTGATTGTGGTTATAAATGGTGATATTGGATATGTATTATCTCACCTATGGAAGTTTTGAATAAGTTATCTATTTTGATATTGAACATCTCTTTTTGAAATAATTGCATTGGGCTATTAGTGGATGATATCTATGATTATTGCAGAAATTACATGAGGATTAGGCGATTTAACGCTAATCCATTGTTGGTGTCATTGAATATGACCATGTTATAAATACATTGTATATGTATATTTATTAGGAGAAGAAAGGGGATGTACTCCATATGTGATTATGTTTATAAATACATTGCATATGTACATTTGTTTGGGCAGAGAAAGGGGATGGGCTCCATTTGAAGCAAGTTGGCCGGAGTGTCCTGGGTGAAAGACCCAAAAATTTATATATAAATGGGTGCCGATTCCTTCGGACGAAATTTCCGTAACATGGCAGGTTTGAAGTGTTTATGTGTGTTGTGCATAATTGAAAAACCATTGAGTTGTAGTCTCATTTTGGTTGTTGAAAGATAATGAATTTAACTCATGAATTGAGTAACATGTATGAACTGGAAATGAATTGATGGAAAATGAAACGAGGTTAGGTCTTAGTGGCATATGAATATGCAGGCCTTGTGGATGTTTTAGTATCGGTATTGTTTATTCACGTAGTATTTATACCTTTGATAAACCTCATATATTGTGTTAGATTATCTCTACTGGGCTGTTGGCACATCCTATACGGGAATACCATTTTCAGGTGCAGGTGAAATGTGATACCCCTGTTCTGTATTATGCTAAATTGGTCCTTAATTTGTTTATGGTTATGTGTTTAGCATGATTTTGTGTCCCTTTATGTGATAATATATGATTTTGAATTCGTATCTGTTCACCGTAGGAATATCTGTTTGAATAATCCGCTTTGGGAATTAAATTGAGGGCCTTATCGGCCATAGAACCCGAAATTGATTACGCCACTGTGATTGGCATAATTTTTAGAGCCTACGGTGAAATTAATTAGAAATTAATTCTGGTCAGATTAAATTGATTAAATTGATGAATTAAGTGCCAAAATATTTTATATTAAAATATTATATTAGTGGGGCTTGTTGTATGATAGCACTACACTCCCCTTTAACTCTTATGAACTCAAAAATCTGAGGGATTCAATTGTGAGAGAGTGAGGGCCGGCCTTAGTGAGAGAAAGGGAGAGAAATTGTGCAATTTGGCTTAAAGCTTGGAAATTTTGGGGATTTAGCTCAAGAATTGACTAGAGCTTAGAAGATCAAAGCTTCTAGGTGAGTAATTCTTGGATTATAGTTCGTAATTTTGTGTGTTCAAGCTAATTTGGTGATCAAGAATAAGATTGAAATGAAATTGTGATTCATGAATTGAATGTGTAATCTTGTGAGCTCAAGTATTTTTCTTGTGATTAAGAGTATGATTTAAATTGGTCTTGATGAGATATGACCATGCATGCATAAAACTTCTGTTGAATTGCCATAGGTTGCATAATCTGGCATGTATCAAGTCAATTAAGCAAAAATTGAAGTTTGATCATGCATGCAAGCTTGGTTTTGTTGAGTTTGGGCACCATTTGCATCTTTGAAATGGAAATGAAGTCAAGATGGCCTTGCATGTTCGAATAATTAAAGATATGAGCTTGAATGCATGAATTTGTTATATTGGTGATGCGTTTGTCATGTTTTGGGACATGCATGTAGGTAAATCAAGAAATTGAACTTCATAATGTTGTAATCTTGCAAGGGAACCATGTTAGTATGATTATATTTGAGATTTGAGCTTTGAGCCTTTGCATGCAAGAATGGTAGCTGGGAAATTGAATTGAAGCTGAAGAACACAATCTGGAATTTCCAGAATTTTGATTTCCGCTCGAGCGGGGGAAGTGCCGCTCGAGCGGAGAAATCGAGCTCCCAGCAATTTTTTGCAGACATGGTTCCCGCTCGAGCGGGGGAATTTGACGCTCGAGCGGGGAGCTATGTAGACAGGCAGTACGCTCGAGCGGCCGAGTTCACGCTCGAGCTGGAATTGAAGGCAACCAGTACTTTTGCAGACCTAAGGGTCCGCTCGAGCGGGGACCCTATTTTCTGAATTCCTGTTTTTGCATTTTGTGTTCCGTCTTCCGTTCTCTTTCGCTTGCAAGCACTCTTAGGCATATGTTAGGCATTATAAATGAGTTAATGAGGTAATAATAAAGCCTAAAGAGGAATATGTGAATTAAAGAACAGATTGAACTGTTAGTGACCTTTTTGTATTCATGAAATGTGTAGGGTCAAGCTCCAGGGCAAATCCACAAGCCGATCACTGTGAGTAACATCGATATTTGAATGCTTGTGAATGTCCAATTGTTTACTCCCTTTTAAGCTTTATGAATTGCTAATTGGGATTGTGGACGTAAGTCTGATATGAATGTATAGATGGACCCAAGGTCGCTTCGATAAGCATAAATGGACCTAAGGTCGTTTTGATGAACATGAATGAGTGGGCCAAAGGCCGTTTTGAAATGAATGAGTGGGCCGAAGGCCGTTTTGAAATGAATGATTGGGCCAAAGGCCGTTTTGACATAATCAACCGGTCCGAAGGCCGTTTCGTAATGAATGTAAAGTTGAATGAGCAAAAGGCTAGTGTGTGCGGGATTGTGGTTACTTGATTTAAATTACCCTTATATGTGTTAACTATAGATATGAATTGGGCCCAAGGCCGTTTGGAAAACGTTGTTCTACGTCTTGTCGCTTAAATTCTGTAATTGATATTATTCACTGGGCTATCGCTCACGCTCATTCATGTCTTTGTAGGTGAGCCAAGAGAGGTCCAGACCCAGCCTCAGTGAAGCTGTGTAGAACAACCCAGATTTTGGGGAGTCAGCCCTCATGTCTCACGCATGAGACCTGTCTTTGCCTTTTGTTATCTATTTTATGTTGTCATGATGGCGATGACTTTGTGTAATTCTGTACATAGTTTTGATGGGTTGACTTGGACTTATATGATCCTGTTTATACAGAACTCATGCTACTATTTTACTGTTGTGAGTTATTAATGCCTATGTATATGGTTGTTTTGACGTGCCATGTAAGCACAGCTCTGTGGACAAAGTTTTTAATTTTTACTTCCATTTGGCCCCCATTAACTCTGTTAAAATACGTTTGGATCAGTTTGAGGCCGTAGGTAATCTCATGATTACTGGCCGGTTACGTCCTTAACCCACAGGGGCAGGTTAGGGTCGTGACATGAAATGTTTCCTCCAAGGCAATAGCGTGGATAGACTTTCGGGAAGCAAGAGCTTCATAATTATGCCTTGTGTGTGTATGTTTGTTATTTGTAATGCCAAGGGCTTAAGATGTAATGAGCGAGACTCAATTTGTGTAACCAAGCAATGACTTGGAAAGATGTAATCCTACATGGCATTTAACTAGTTTTTAAATAGTGAGCTCTGATATATGAAAGTATGTTATTTCTCATATTTATTCCGCATATGAGTTATCTTTATTGTATTATTTTGGGAGCGTTACAACTTGGTATCAGAGCGTACCGGGTTTGAATACTTTGGGTACATGGGAAGTGGTTAGTACCACAATGTGTTTCTCTCGCTTGATTGAGATTTTGGCATGTATTGTATGCTTATGTGATAACATGCTTATGTGCTTATGTGAGTATGGGATTTGGTTCCTAAGATGTTGATTGAGTCTACGGTTTTCTAGAAGTCCTATTGGAAGAGCACTTGATCACTGTTATTTCTAGTTGGAACTCTAGTAACGCCACGGGACAGTCATTATCTGGGAATAAAATTCGTATGTGTTTATGTGACTATGTGCATACATGGAATAATTTATTGTTGTCCAATGTATTAGGCCGCGAGTGAGTTAAATTTGGCACGTTTATAAATGTGCTAATCCTGTTGTTACCTTTATTAGGATGTCAGGACGTGGACGTGGTAGTAATAGGTGTGGTAGGCCTAGGAGGCATGAGATGCCTTTACCGGATGATATTCCGGCACAGGAAGAAGGAGTTGGTCAAGCCAATATGGCCGAATAGGTTAATCAGTAGGCTATAGACGCCTTTGCCCGTGAAATAGACGGAGCATTTAGGGAGTCTATGGACATTCTCCGAGCTGAGAATCAAGTCCAGGCCCAAGTAGCTGAAGCATGGCCATCTTTCTTAAAGAGAGAGTTTTTCTGATCAAATTCGGATGAGTTTTTGGGTGATCCTAAGGAGCCATTGAAGGCAGCTAAATGGCTAGAGCAGTTATTCAAAACATTCGAGATGCTTGGCATCGAGGATGATCATTTAAGGGTGACCTTGGCATTGTTCCAGCTGAAGGGAGATGCATGTCAGTGGTGGAAGTACGCGCGTGGATGCATTGAGATGACTTGGGAGGCCTTTGTCAATGCTTTCCAAGAGAAGTTTCTACCTCCCACAGTTAGGGAGAGGTTGAGAGATCAATTCTTTAAATTGGCACAGTTGAGTACACCTGTGGCTGAATTTGAGGTAACCTTTACTAGTGTCACGACCCAAACCCGCCCCTATGGGTTTAGCATCGTAACCAGCTAGTAATCCGTGATTACCGAAGGCCTGCTTAATAGTAAAGACAGTAATACAGAGTAAAGGGGGGGCTGGCGGAAGCCAAACAGTAAATAAAAGATGTCCAATGAGCTGTGAAAACCTGAATGCAAAAAGACTTTTATGCCCAAGCCACATTCATAAACAAAACATAGATGCATACATCATATACACAAACATCCAGGTTAGGGACCAAATCCCTAATTATAATTGTATAGTCAAGTCTTATTCAGTCAATACAAAACAGAGACAAAAGGGTGATCCTGAACACCCCAAAATAGCCTTAGCTTGAATGAACTTGGAACCTCGAGGTGAGGCACAATGGTTGGCTCAACAAAACGGGAGTTTAACTTGACGCTCCTAGCATCGGTCCAGTGCCTAGACACCTACATATAAATATAAACAGTGAGCCAAAGCCCAGTGAATAACATATGCGTAAAAGGGTTAAGAATGAATGTCCTTTCTTTAATTAAAACAGTCATTTGTATCAGTAAATCAGTTATTCAATCAGTGGCTCATATTTCATGCCATATCAGTCATTTAGAATTCATAATAGTCATACGTGGTACGTCCAATAGCAAAATAGTACAGTTGGTCTTAATAGACCAAACAGTCAGTTGATGGCCATCATAACAGTAAACAGTAGTAGTTCCAAACATGGGAACTGACAGAGATCTCTGTGACAGTAGCAGTAACAGTACAGTAACAATAAGTTGCTATGGATGCCACGAATACAGTTTACAAATAGGACAAATATTCATTCAGTAAGTAATGTCATTTCAGAAAGCGGTACAGTCAATCATTTAGAAATAATTATAATTGAACGTATCTTTACAACATTGTTACTTACAGATTACTGGGTTACAGATAGGCTAGTCAGCGTCCTCGGGTGCCAACCCTACACAGTTACAGAACAAACACACACTAAGTTACACACTTGGGATTAATGACTTAGCCCCTTAACTTGACTCGATGTGGTTCTATAACATTATCCTCATTAAGATGCCTTAAACATGGCCTAGGAATGCCTAGGATGGGATGAGGATGCAAAAATTACACTTTAAAACACTTTTCAAAATTTGCTGAAAACAGGGGTCTCGCTCGAGCGTGGCTTTCTACACTCAAGCGAGCTTATCAAAATAGAGGGGTTGCTCGAGCGTAGACTCCCTCCCTCGAGCGGTCTGTAAAAACATGAAAAGTACTGGATGTTGAAAATCCCCGCTCGATGCTCGCTCGAGCGTGAGACACAGCTCCTCGCTCGAGCGTTCGTCTGTGTGCACAAAACCCTGAGAGCTTGCAATCTACGCTCGAGCCAGCATTCCGTCGCTCGAGCGGATCTCTGAACAAAAGGATGGTCGCTCGAGCGTGGAATCCTTTACTCAAGCGTGGAAGCCAAAATCTGGAATTTCCAGATTTGCTCCCAAAGCTCAAACCAAGAATTAAACTTATCAAAACTTAACCTTTTGGGCCAATTTTCTAGAAAACACTTGGAAACTCATACTACAACATGTTTTGAAGATCAATTTTGTAAAATCAAGCCCAGAGGTGAGACAATTGAACACGATTTCAAAGAAACTTTCATGAACAATACAAGAACATCACATACATGAGTTCCTATGAACTCTAATGCTCTAAAACATGATCAAATGCAAGATTGAGCTCGAAATCAAGGTGAATTCATGGACTACAACCAAAACATGGACATGCATGCAAGGATTCATGAAAAACAACTTCAAAATACTAGAATATATACATGCATGCATGAATTAACTCTCAATTCGACTCTTCAAATTAATTCTTAACTTTAAACTCCAAATTTCCATGAACTAAGCATGAAACAACTCAAATTCATAACCATGAGGGTGAATTCCCTACCTTAGGTCTTGAACTCCAAGTATGTTAGCTCAAATTTTGCAATCTTCTTCAATTCCTCTAATTGTCCTAGCCAGATTTCTTGTTGAATCAATTTCCTTCTACCTCCCCCTCTCTCTCACGGTTTTGGTCTTCAAAAGTGATGAAGAATGATAATGCTAACATATATGAATCAAATAAATGGCCTAGCATTAACCACTTAATGGAAATAAGGTAATAAATGCAAACTAATGTAATTTAACTTTATTTAATCTAATTTAATCATCCCAGATCAAATTTTAATTAAACCTACCATAAAATCACATAAATCCTAATTAGCATAAATCACTAATCAATTTCTGAATCGGTCGCCGATAAGGCTTTCGATTTGCAATTCAAAGTCAAAATATGAACAGATCATTAAATGGCAAACAGATAGAAATAAAACTAAAGCAACACACTCAGACAAACAGATCAGGATTTCATTCTAATCAGTTACTTATCATGCTCAATCACAGTTTAACAATAATCAGAGGTAAGGGTTGTCACAACTAGCTTGTCTAGGTTTGCATCGGAGTTGGTGGCTACTGAAGAGCACCGTTGTTTGGAATTTGAGAAGCGGTTGAGGACCGAACTTAAGCTTCGAGTGGCCAGGTCCATGCTTAGAGATTTTAGGCACCTTGTGGAGGCAGCAGCCCATCTCGAGATTGTTATGCAAGAAGATGAGGAAATGAGGGGCTCCAGGAGGAGTCAGAATAATCAGGGGGACAGTAAGAGGCAGAGGGGTTCTAACTCTCAGCAGGTCCAGGTCCAGGGGTTTCAATCGAGGTCCACTTTTCCAGTACCGAGTTCGGGTTCCGGGAGGGGTGGCCAGGGAAATTTCACTTGCTTTAAGTGTGGTCAGTTTGGCCACAAGTCTCCAGCTTGTCCTCAGAGAGGAGGAGGACAGCGGGCGGCATCATTTTCGGCTCATTTTCAGAGCCATAGTCAAGGGAGAGGCCAACCACTCACTTGTTATCAGTGTGGGCAGGCAGGGCACCTGAAGAGGTTTTGCCCACAGTTATGTGGTACATCTGGTGCTTCTGGTTCGAGACAGACACAGAGTCACCAGCCAGCACAGTCAGCACAGACCTCGAGGGCCAATCAGGGAGCTTCTTCAGCTCAGTCAGTGCATCAGGCTTATGCTCTGAGAGGTGAGCAGGTTGAGTAGAGACCTACTGGGTGTATATACACGATTACAGCGCCAGATCTAGTACCTGCTCCTTCTGTAGTGAGAGGTACCTTTTTGTTTTACAATTCAGTTGCTAATGTGTTGATTGATACGGGTGCATCCCATTCTTTTATTTCTTCTACATTTGCATCAGTTTTGGGTTTGGAGTTGGCACAGTTAGCATCTCCTATTTGTGTAGAGTCACCTATTGGTGGTGAAGTTATTTTGAAATAAGGATGTCGGGGTTATGACATCGAGGTTGTTGGTCGTCGATTACCTTTTGCATTCGTATTACTTGACATGCTTAATTTTGATGTCATATTGGGTATGGACTGGTTATCGTCATACCGGGATGTTATAGATTGTTACCGTCAGAAGGTTACTGTATGTACCTTGAGCGGTGATCGCTTTTATTTCTTGGGTGACCGTGTGGATAGAGTTTTATCACCGGTGTATGATCCGTGTGGGCGGAATGAATTTAGTTGTCTTCTTGCTAGCTTTATGAGTAGTGAGTGTGATGAAGTCCGAATTGAGTTGCCAAGAGTGGTGTGCGAATACTCAGATGTTTTTCCTAAGGATCTTACTAGTTTACCACCTCACCGAGAGATCAAGTTCTCTATTGATTTAGTGCCTGGTACGGCACCAGTTTCTATGACTCCATATAGATTTGCGCCAACTGAATTGAGCGAGTTGAAGATTCAACTCCAAGAATTGCTAGATAAAGGTTTTATTCGCCCTAGTACTTCGCCTTGGGGGGCACCAGCTCTCTTTGCTAAAAAGAAAGATGGAGCATTGCGACTTTGTATTGATTACCGAAAGTTGAACCGAGTTACTGTTAAGAATAAGTACACAATGCCTTGTATAGATGATCTGTTTGATCAGTTGAAAGGGTCTTGTTGTTTCTCTAAGATAGACCTGAGATCGAGTTATTATCAGTTGAGAGTAAGGGAGGAGGATATCCCGAAGACGGCATTCCGTACGTGGTATGGCCATTATGAGTTTCTTGTGATGCCTTTTGGGCTAACCAATGCACCAGCGGTGTTTATGGATTTAATGAATCGGATTTTCCAGGAGTTCTTAGATCGTTTTGTGGTTGTCTTTGTGGATGACATTTTGATTTATTCACCTTCTGAGGAGGAACATGATGAACATTTGCGAGTGGTGCTTGAGTTGCTTAGAGCCCATAAGCTATATGCTAAGTTTGGGAAGTGTGAAATTTGGTTAAAAGAAGTTAAGTTCTTAGGCCATGTGGTATCCGGGGAAGGGGTGACTGTAGATTCATCCAAGATAAAGGCAGTGCAAGATTGGGCACAACCTAAGAATGCTTTCGAGATTCGTAGTTTCTTGGGGTTGGTCGGTATTACTGTAGATTTGTTAAGGATTTCTCTAAGTTAGCTTCACCTTTGACTAAGCTAATGAGAAAAGAAATCAAGTTCGTGTGGAATGAGACTTATGAGAAGTTGTTCCAAGAGCTTAAGGTTAGAATCACCACAGCTCCAATATTGGTTATTCCGGAGAGGGGTTTGGGATATTCAGTTTATTGTGATGCTTCACGAGAAGGTCTAGGTTATATATTGATGCAGGAAAGGAAAGTAGTAGCCTATGGCTCACGGCAGTTGAAAATACATGAGAGGAATTACCCTACTCACGATTTAGAGTTTGCAGCGGTGATATTTGCCTTGAAAATTTGAATGCATTATTTGTATGGCGACAAATTTGAAGTGTTCTCTGATCATAAGAGTCTGAAGTATCTGTTTACACAGAAAGACTTGAATTTGAGACCAAGGAGGTGGATGGAATTCATAGAGGATTACGACTTTGAATTGCATTATCATCTCGGTAAGGCCAACGTTGTGGACAATACTTTGAGTAGAAAGCCTATTAGCAATGTAGCTTCTATCGCCATCTGAGAATGGGTAATGTTGGGTACTCTTAATGAGTTTGACTTGCATCCAGGTGAGTCTGTTGAGTCTCCAGCTTTGTTTTCAATAGTTGCACAACCTACACTTGTGAACCGAGTGTTAGAAGCACAGAGGGATGACCTTGAGGTAGAATCCTTCCGAGAGAAGATCTCCAATGGGAAGGTAGAAAGGGGTTTGACTATGTATCTCGACCTGAGTGTGAGATACCGTGATCGTTTGTTTGTACCGGAGTCTTACCGAGAGGAAGTACTCTGAGAGTTTCACTATTCGCGCCTTGCTGTGCATCTGGGAGGCACAAAGATGTATCATGATCTTAGTCACCAGTTTTGGTAGAGAGGTATGAAAAAGGATGTGGCTGTGTTTGTATCAAAGTGCTTGACTTGGCAACAAGTGAAGGCCGAGCATTAGAGGCCAGCAGGTTTGTTGCAACCCTTGTCTATAGCTGAGTAGAAGTGGGAACATATCACGATGGATTTTGTTATGGGTCTTCTGAGGACTCAACGGGGTAATGATGCCATTTGGGTGGTAGTTGACCGTTTGACTAAGTCCGCACATTTTATTCCCATGTGTGTGAGTGACTCGGTAGATTATCTTGCCGATTTGTACATTAGGGACATAGTGAGGTTGCATGGGGTCCTTGTGACTATTGTTTCAGATAGAGATCCGTGTTTCACTGCTCGGTTGTGGCAGAGTTTGCATGGTGCCTTGGGCACTAAATTAACTTTTAGTACTGCATATCATCCTCAGACTGACGGGCAGTCCAAGCGTAATATTCAAATCCTTGAGGATATGCTTGGAGGTTGTGTCCTTGACTTCACGGGTTCGTGGGAGAGGCATTTACCCTTAGTGGAGTTTGCCTACAATAATAGTTTCCAGTCGAGTATTGACATGTCACCATTTGAGGCCTCGTATGGTCGACCGTGTAGATCTCCAATGTGTTTGGCCGAGGTGGGTGATGCACCTTTGTTAGGTCCAGAGTTGGTTCGGGAAACTACAAAGAAAGTTGCACTTATCCGTAAGAGGTCAGTTATGGCTCAGAGTCGCCAGAAAAGTTATGCCGACCGTAGGAGGAGACCTTTGTCTTTTGAGGTGGAAGATCATGTCTTTTTGAAGATATCGCCTAGACAGGGTTTGATGAGGTTTGGGAAGAGTGGGAAGTTGCCCCCTCGGTTTATTGGCCCTATTGAGATCCTTGAACGGATTGGGGAGGTTGCTTATCATTTAGCATTACTGCCACAGATTTTCGGGGTTCATGACATTTTTCATATTTGTATGCTTCGAAAATATGAGCCGGATCCATCGCACTTGTTGGATTGGACCGACTTAGAGGTAGATGAGGATGCCTCGTATGAGGAGAAACTGGTAAGAGTCTTGGATAGATGAGAACAAGTCTTGCGAGGCAAGACAATTCCCTTGGTAAAAGTATTGTGGAAACATCACGGAGTCGAGGAAGCGACTTGCGAACGTGAATTAGAAGTCCGAGAGAAATATCCGGATTAGTTTATTGATGCATAAGTATGTATTGAGAATTAATTTTGTTAATGAGAAGTATAAGCATTGTATATGTTTTAACTTGTAAGAACATTGTATATGTTATAATTGTTTGGGAAGAACATGGATTCAAAATAAACATTGTATATGTTTTGAGAATGTGGAATATTGTGGGTGTTGTATCACTCTTGGAAGCATCGTATATGCTGTTGGTAATCATTTCGGAAATTGGCTAAAATATGGTTTTGAAACATGATTTGTAATTTCGGGGACGAAATTCTTTAAGAGGGGGAGGTTATAGCGACCCTGGTTTTGACCCGTCTCTTGTGGAGTTCCAGACTCGGGTTTCTATGGTTTGGATGATGGTTTATGTCTTGCTTCCCTTGTCTTCCCCTTAATGTTGGTTATTGGGTTGTAGTTGTGTGTTTAGAACAGGTTGGTTGCTTGTTTTTTTCAAGCCTTTGTTGCCCAGAATTTGGCTCTTCCCCCCGAGCGGGCATTCTTGCACTCGAGTAGGCCTCATAAATTTCGCTCCACGCTCGAACGGGAATTCGGGCACTTGAGCGAGGACTGTGTCTGTAAAAATACTGAGAGAGCGTATTTCACGCTCGAGCGCAGGGTTTCATGCTCGAGCGGGAGTCTGTGTCTTATGCTCAAGCGGGGCTTTCCACGCTCGAGCCGACCATGTTATAACAGATCGTGAAAGTGACATTTCAGATCATTTTCTTCTTTCTTTCTCTCTCTCTCTCTCTCTCTCTCTCTCTCTCTCTAAAAGTCTCCAAATTTCCAGATCTTGAGCTTCTCTCTCTAGAAACTCACCTTCTCTCTTAGATTTCATTTAAACCCATTGAATTCTTGACCCTAGTGTCTTTGAGAATAAGGTAGAGGGCTTCAAGAGCTTCGTATTGATCTAAGTAAAAGTGGGTTTCATCATTTTTGGAGTTCAACCTTGCTTTGCTCGTTTTCTCTTCTTGAGGTAGGGATTTTCTACACTCTAATATGGTTTTTAGCTTAGTTATTTGCTATTATGTGTAGATGATGAGATTTGGTTGTGGTTTGGACAAATCTAAGATTTTGGTGTTATATGGAAAAGAGGGGTTTTTGATGAATACGAGGTAAATGAGTATGAGGCATGAATATAAGATCATGTTGTGACAAAATAGTTGTTTTTGGTGTTTGGGTTAAGATTTGGTAAAAGGGGGGTTTTTGCCCTAATTTGATTAAATTATTATCTTGCATAAATAATTGGGATTAACATCGAAAATGTGAAATTTGAAGGTTGTGGTTATAAATGGTGATATTGGATATGTATTATCTCACATATGGAAGTTTTGAATAAACTATCTATTTTAATATTGAACATCTCTTTTGAAATAATTGCATTGGGCTATTGGTGGATAATAGCTATGATTGCTGCAGAAATTACATGAGGATTAGGCGATTTAACGCTAATCCATTGTTGATGTCATTGAATATGACCATGTTATAAATATATTGTATATGTATGTTTATTGGGAGGAGAAAGAGGATGTACTCCATATGTGATTATGTTTATAAATACATTGCATATGTATATTTGTTTGGGCGGAGAAAGGGGATGGTCTCCATTTGAAGCAAGTTAGCCGGAGTGTCCTGGGTGAAAGACCCGAAAATTTATATATAAATGGGTGCCGATTCCTTCGGACGAAATATCCGTAAAATGGTAGGTTTGAAGTGTTTATGTTTGTTGTGCATAATTGAAAAACCATTAAGTTGTAGTCTCATTTTGGTTGTTGAAAGATAATGAATTTAACTCATGAATTGAGTAGCATGTATGAACTGGAAATGAATTGATGGAAAATGGAACGAGGTTAGGTCTTAGTGGCACATGAATATGCAGGCCTTGTGGATGTTTTAGTATCGGTATTGTTTATGCACGTAGTATTTATACCTTTGCTAAACCTCATATATTGTGTTAGATTACCTCTACTGGGCTGTTGGCTCACTCTATACGGGAATACCAAATGTTTCCTCCAAGATAATAGTGTGGATGGACTTTTGAGAAGCAAGAGCTTCTTAATTATGCCTTGTGTGTGTATGTTTGTTATTTGTAAAGCCAAGGGCTTAAGATGTAATGAGCGAGACTCAATTTGTGTAACCAAGCAATGACTTGGAAAGATGTAAGCCTACATGGCATTTAACTAGTTGTTAAACAGTCTGGGCTGTTGGCTCACTCTATATGGGAATACCAAATGTTTCCTCCAAGATAATAGTGTGGATGGACTTTCGAGAAGCAAGAGCTTCTTAATTAAGCCTTGTGTGTGTATGTTTGTTATTTGTAAAGCCAAGGGCTTAAGATGTAATGAGCGAGACTCAATTTGTGTAACCAAGCAATGACTTGGAAAGATGTAAGCCTACATGGCATTTAACTAGTTGTTAAACAGTGAGCTCTGATATATGAAAGTATGTTGTTTATCATATTTATTCTGCATATGAGTTATCTTTATTGTATTATTTTGGGGGCATCACAGTTTCATCTGTGACCTTGACTGTTCACGTTGTTTCTACTTCTTTATTAGTTTAGTGAATTATTTTGTATTTTTTTTAATATTTATCTGTTGAGAAAAATTATACACCATAATTTTATTTTATTTTTAAATTCTAAAGACTTATAAATTCACCCACAATGATATAGTAATAGAATTAGGGTCTACATCATTGGGTGTATAACAAATAAAAAAATGATACATATCATACCACATAATTGTAGATCAAATTGTGTGAGCTTTTGAAGGTTTCAAACATTTTTCAACAATGTGACGAGGGAGTTGGGTTCTATATCATTAGGTGTGTAACAAATTACCAAACTTAACAGAAAGATAAAACTCCTAATTACTTTCCTATACAACAATAAAATCAGCAGAACTGTTAATTAAAATATATTTATAACATTATTAAAAACTATTAATTGACCTATTGGTTAATTAATGAAATATGTAATTTGTTATGCGATTAAAAATTTCAAAGGGTGACGTGTCAGTTTCAAAATCATAAGTCGCAATTAATGAAAGTTGAATGATCATTAAATAGTGTCCCGATAGAATGACCATTTCCTTATAATAACGAATAAGAATCCATTTTCAATACATTTTTCATCATATGTGAGAATTAACATTTTAATTGATCATTCCATTCCACTTTCATTTTAATGAACTGAACACTACTAATGGAACTCACCACATCGAATTTGTAATAACCCACATTCATGTCTTAGTCATGTTCATGTACATTGCGCGATTTTGTCTTGTTAAGCTTGCATTTGCAGACTTTGACTTGTTTTGCCTAAGTGTTGTATGCATGTTTTGTTCCTTCCTTGCTATGTTAAGCCTAGGTCATGTCAAGCCTAGGTCATGTCAAGCCTAGGTCATGTTAAGCCTAGGTCATGTCAAGCCTAGGTCATGCCAAGCCTAGGTCATGCCAAGCCGAGGTCATCTTAAGCCTAGGTCACACCTTTAAACCTCTTACACCTTGGACCATCTTGGAACCGTTTTTGTGACCTCCACCATCACCTAGGCATATTGGCCGAGATGTTATCACCTAGGCGTCCGAGATCCTTAATCCTTGCACCTAGTGATCTTGTTCTGGGACTGGAATGACCTAGACCGAGGTGTGGCACATCTAGGCCGAGGTGTGGCACAGCTTATAATCTACATCATTGGGTGTATAACAAATAAAAAAATGATACATATCATACCACATAATTGTAGATCAAATTGTGTGAGCTTTTGAAGGTTTCAAACATTTTTCAACAATGTGACGAGGGAGTTGGGTTCTATATCATTAGGTGTGTAACAAATTACCAAACTTAACAGAAAGATAAAACTCCTAATTACTTTCCTATACAACAATAAAATCAGCAGAACTGTTAATTAAAATATATTTATAACATTATTAAAAACTATTAATTGACCTATTGGTTAATTAATGAAATATGTAATTTGTTATGCGATTAAAAATTTCAAAGGGTGACGTGTCAGTTTCAAAATCATAAGTCACAATTAATGAAAGTTGAATGATCATTAAATAGTGTCCCGATAGAATGACCATTTCCTTATAATAACGAATAAGAATCCATGTTCAATACATTTTTCATCATATGTGAGAATTAACATTTTAATTGATCATTCCATTCCACTTTCATTTTAATGAACTGAACACTACTAATGGAACTCACCACATCGAATTAGTATTGAATAACAAAATGAACTAACCCAAAAGACACTTATATAAAACAAAAAAATATTAAATAATTAGTTTGGTGACTATTTGAAGTTGATATGAATTTAGACAATAGCACAAGTGGTTATGAACAAACACTTGAGTGTTAAGAATATATTAACTTATACAAATTTGATATAATTATATTGAACTCCGTTAAAATTTTAGTCTTACTGAAAAAGGAAAAAATATAATTATGTTGAACTTGTAAAACTTATTACATTTTTTCTAATTTCTATTATTTATAATACAATTTATATAATACTATCATATATCTAATGATTTATTCTATTCAATTTCCTAGAACAATATTCTTATTTTAAAAAAATTATCAAACTACAAAATTTAAATATATCATAATAATAACCCGTGCTTTATATGAGCCTTTTTTAACTAGTATATGTGTGTGTGATTCTTACAAGGTGTGTAACATCACTACTCTTTTTTCCGATCACACACACATTTTGGACACCCCAATTTAATGATTTTTTATTTATTTATTAATATTCAATCTCTATTTAAAATGATAAAAAAGTATTTGACTTTGAAAAAAATGTACATAAAAATGTTTTGGACACCCCATTTATCATCAGCCCCAACATTCCTTCTCTCTGCTCTTTTTACATTCATCACTTATCATCTTCATATCCAACCTTATTTGCTTTAATCCACCATTCTCACATTAATAGCTCTCCTCCGCCGCTCCTCCTTGTGTTTGCCGACAACCGGAGCACCAATTCACCCCCTTGTTGGTCACCGTCGCTTGAGATCCATCACCCACGGAAGCTCGATCGGCAGCTCCTTCCTCACAAAGAGTGGTGAGGCTGTTGGTTTCTTAGTTTTTGGATTTTTTTTTAGTGATATAGTTAATTGGGTGTGAATTACAATTTAGATTATAATTTACATTTGGGTTAGAATTTAGGGAAAATTGTGTTGTCTAGGTCTCTTACTGTGTATAGATTGTTAGAGATGATTCAAACTTTGTGTTCCTTAGACTTATTTATATCGTTCTCCCACATTGGTGACCATATCTAAATATATATTATTTTCTGATTTAATACTTAGCTATATTCGAGTTTAATATATTAATTTGTTAACGTGAGCATTTTAAAACTGTTGATCATGTAATGGAAATCTTAATTCCCAACTTATAATGGAGCACATTTGAATCTAGAGATGCATCTCATTCCCACCAAGCCACTCTACTTTTAATTAGATCACAAAGCACATTCATATCAGGTTGCTTACCTAAAAACACAATGTCAATATGCCAGTAACTATTTCTACTTTGACTGACTAAAATAGTTTCAATATGTTTGGGGCTTTGTCATAAGCTCTAACTGCTTAAACTTACTTGAGATTTGGTCACCACATATTAGTTATTGGCAACTAAAAAAAATATTTGGTCGCCAAAAATAATGTGAATAGGCGACAAGAATAATTTTAGTCGACATTTGTCTACATTTTAGGCTACTAATTCCAGTTTTAGTTGGCGTACACATCCTTTTGCCAACCAAAAAATTTTTAGTTGCCAACAGATAGGCTTATTTATTGGGGTACTCTCTGCCGACCACAGAATTTAGTAGGGAAATATAAACCATCAGTGACTAAAAAAATTTAGTCATTGTATAGTTAGATTTTGCTGACAAAAACAATAGTTAGTAGCCAAATTACACAAACAGTTACAAAATATTTTGTCGTTATTGAGTTATATTGGCCGACAAATTGTGATTTAGTCGCTAAAGGTAGGAAATTTTTTTAGAGGCAAGCGTATGAATATTGGTGCCCTCCCCTATTTGTTTCACACAGATCTGTTCTGTCTCTGAAACACATAGACGTCCGCTCACCACCAAACCTGATGCTCGCTCACTGACGGTCACTACCCCACCATCGCTGGCCATCTTCGCTCCCTACCGTCGCACGTCACCACTGCCACTGCCATCGCCACTGCCTCTCTCTCTCTCTCTCTATGTCACTCTTACTCCTCTTCCTCTCTGTCGATGCCCTCGGTCCTCTCCCTCTCTGTCGATCTGGTCCTCTCTCTCTCTCCCTCTTCCTTCCCCTATTTCTCCATCTCTCACACTTCATCTAGGGTTTATATGATTTTTTTTGTTTAATTTTGTGTTGATTTCGTAAATGGGTTTAGTTGAAGTGTTTGATTTCTATGAAATTATGTTATGGTTCATATCCAAAATGGTTTTGATTTTAGTTTTATGGGTTTGATTTTAGTTTTATGGATTTGACGGACAACGAAATTTTGATGTCAAACCCATAATCAATGAACAAGCTCGATTGTAGTGTCTATTTTTTTAATAAAATTTTTTATTTGTCAAAAAATGTTTATTTGTATTGATTTAGAATCCATCAAATTGAGTTTATTATTTGTTTTTTTTTATTAATTATCAAATTGAACTTCCAAAGGATGAGAAGGAAGTTCCAGCAATGGGTGGAGGCATGGGTGACATGGATTATTGAAAATGATAAACGCCAATGCCCTAATCTATTCATTTTTTTGGACTATTTGAAAAAAAAAAAAAAAGCAGTTCTTAATTGAAGCTATAGAGAATTGAAGTTAGGGTAGGAAGTGGATTTTAGCCTTGAAATTGAAGTGGAGGACTCCCTGTTTTAAGTCGAAATCATGTCTAAGTCAACTCAGCTCGAGCTCGGTTCGTTAAATTTTTATTGAGCTCAAGTTCGACCTTGTTAAAATCTTAATAAACATACTACAACATACTAAAATTTGACTTGACTCGTTTACAGCTCTACCATATTATAACCCTTCAAGTAATGCTATATATATAAATATTTTATTTATAAATTGACAGGAAAAGTTTAGCTAGTTTCTATTAGGATAATTATAATTTTTGCTCTTTATAATTTGATTAAAGTTTTATTTTAATTTCTAATTGGGTAAATTATATTGGTAGTCTTAGTATTTTTGTCCTTGTATTATTTTGATCTCTTTAATTTTAATTGACTCAATTTAACTATAAATTTATAACTTTGTCACAACATATATATTTTTAAATCAAAATTAAATTTTATATTTTATAGATGTGAATCACCTACTAGTATATGTATATATATATATATAGAGAGAGAGAGAGAGAAGAATACATGCACAAATAATGTATATACATTGGGAGAAGACTTCGGCTGTCCATACTATTGGAAGTCCAGACTTGATAGAGATATTTCATTCATTTTC
This sequence comes from Camellia sinensis, assembly GCF_004153795.1. Lineage (NCBI taxonomy): Eukaryota > Viridiplantae > Streptophyta > Magnoliopsida > Ericales > Theaceae > Camellia > Camellia sinensis. The sequence continues at coordinate 13,449 of NW_021027098.1, read as the reverse complement.
CACAAAAATGTAGACTATAGACCCTCTCTCTGCAAATTGTGTGTACATAAAGGACTCCAACGTTTTCTGTCGTTTAATGTTGATGGGTTCAGTCTATTTACTAAAAATAAGCTAGACCCTTTGAACGGAGACTAAATTTCATGTCCATTCTTACGTTTGATTCATCAAAAATATGAAGATAAATATCTTACAAATGAAATTACCGCTTACAATTGTAATGAAATAATCACTTTTATAGGAGATTAAATAATGATCATTCAATTCTATATTTCATATTGAAATCAACAATGAACAATAAAGAAGACGTTTCCAATCAATTTTCTATTAATTGTTGTTCATATTTTTCGTAGGTTGGTTTTCCAGATTGATTCGGAACTGAGTATCCGAACAAACTTGTTAGGTTCAGAATTAAGTATCTGGACAAATATATTTTGATTCACTGAGTGGGAGACCTTTGTCTCGGAATCTCGCTTCGTCTCGAATGAACTCAGAATCTCTTTTCATCACTTGTACTTCTAAAGACCCCAAATGTGGTTGGATTTTGTTCATCTGTTTATGGGTAATGGGGTGTACAAAGTGGATTTGTATAGGGTTTTAAGGTTTTTAGGGTTAGGATATGTACTATTTGGAGAGTCCAAACAAAGAAATAAAAAAAATTCCAATTTAATATTGGAGTGTTCAAAGTAATGGGGTGCCCAACCTACTTTTTGGGGTGAAAATAGAAGCTCCCAGGACCCCAGCTAAAGTAAGGTTTTCTTATTAGTTATTCCATTTACTTGCTAATTATTGGTGTAATTTCTTTGGCAATTTTGATTAATTTTCATTAACGGATCAGCTAGTCCTTTTAATCGTGATTTTGCTTAGGTATTAACGTAGTATTTGATTCACCGGAAGGAAATATAATAGAATTGAATGATCATTCTTTAATCTCCTATAAAAATGATTATTTCATTACAATTGTAAGCGGTAATTTCATTTGTAAGATATTTATCATCATATTTTTGATGAATCAAACGTAAGAATGGACATGAAATTTAGTCTCCATTCAAAGGGTCTAGCTTATTTTTAGTAAATAGACTGAACCCATCAACATTAAACGACAGAAAATGTTGCAGTCCTTTATGTACACACAATTTGCAGAGAGAGGGTCTATAGTCTACATTTTGTGGAAAATGAATGAAATATCTCTATCAAGTCTGGACTTCCAATAGTATGGACAGTCAAAGTCTTCTTCCAATATGCTTCTCTCTCTCTCTCTCCATATATATATACTAGTAGGTGATTCACATCTATAAAATATAAATTTGATTTTGATTTAAAAATATATATGTTGTGACAAAGTTATAAATTTATAGTTAAATTGAGTCAATTAAAATTAAAGAGATCAAAATAATACAAGGACAAAAATACTAAGACTGTTAGCTCCAACCCCATGCATGCAGAGGAGAGAGTCAAGGAAGAATGGGATAGGAAGACCTCCACCTCAAGAGAAGGAAGTCTGAGCTGGGCAGCTCTCCCTTCTCTTCACGTTGTTGCCATTGTTGACACTCATCCTCACCATTAAAGAATGTAGAAATTGTGTGGGTTTGTCTCCTCTCTCTCTTTCTCTCTCATCTTTGTGTATAAATAGAGACGGGAGGGAGAGGATGAATGTATCAGAAAAAGAGAGAGTTGTAAGAAGTGTATGAGAGCTCTGAGTTGAGTAGAGAGAGTGAGATACTCCTCCTCTGTTTTGTATTTTTGCTCTGTTTTAGTGAAAATTCTCATTTCTGCTCCATGGACGTAGGCATTGGGAACCACGTAAATATTGTGTTCTATGTGTGTGTGAGATTATTTTCTGGGTGTATTTGATCCTAACAAAGTGGTATCAGAGCCGATTTTGTACGTTTTTTGAAAAACAGAGTGTGTTCTAAAAAATTTCCCAGAAATCAAAGTGGTCAAAATCCACTTTTCAGTACACCAGGTTGAAGGACTCGACGAGACGAGCACAACGGTGAAAATCGCGTCCAAAACGGAGATCAGAACAAGCCGCACGCGCCACACGCACCACCTGATGTCGTTCTTATGCGCTCCCACGTGCACATGCACCGCACGTTCTTCCAGAGAAAGAAGACGCGTGATCTCACGCGCAAGCACGCGTCCTTACAAGACGCTGATGTCATTCCAGCTAAGCCGAGCTGTAGCCGAAGCCAAGCCGGAGCCTTTAAGCTGATCTAGAGCCATTGACCAAGCCGCGCACATCATCTTGACACCTGGCAATCCAGAGAAATAATATGGTGCTTCTCAGGCGCTTCAAAATTCACCGATCTAAACCGTTCAACTTGTTTTGGCTTGATCTAAGCCATTTAAGGTCCCATTTGGACGATCCAATAGTGCTTTCCAACTATTTGGAATATTCCGGACACATCTGTAGTGTTAGATTTTTCAAATCAGATTTCTAAAATTTGCAGTCTTTATTTTGGCAATCCGAAGTGATTTTCCAGCTAATTTGACTAATTCGGACTCAATAGCGAAGCCTGATTTTCAGACAAAGATCATTTTCTGTAGAGACAAGTTTTGATGGAGGAATCAACGTCGACTTTGGGATTTATGATAAAGTTGACTGCTTCCAACTACGCAATCTGGAAGCCCAGAATGGAGGATGTCCTATATTGTTGAGATTTGTTTGACCCCATTGAACTTAATAGAGTTAAACCAAGAATGGAAAATGACGAAGACTGGAAGTGGAGGAATCGAAAGACCATTGGCTAGATCAGACAATGGATTGATCACAGTGTCTTCCACCATGTCGCCCAGGAGACTGATGCATATGCTCTCTGGACAAAGTTAGAAGGCATGCACCAGTCAAAGACTGCTCGGAACAAAGCCCTCCTGATGAGAAGACTTGTGAATTTGAAGCTGAAATGCGGTATCTCTGTTGCTGAACACACAAGTGAGTTTCAAAATCTGGTGAACCAACTGGCAACTATCAAAATGAAATTAGATGATGAAATGCAAGCCCTATTGTTGCTAAGTTCTTTGCCAGACAGTTGGGAGACATTGGTGGTGTCCCTCAACAACTTTGCTCCAGAAAGGAAACTGACCATGAGCATGGTTATAGATGCTCTATTTAGTGAAGAGGCAAGAAAGAAAGACATAGGTGGAGATTAGTCCCATGCCTTCATCACAGAAAATAAAGGCAAAGGCAGGAAAAGAAGCAAAAGTAGAGGACGCAACAGAGGAAGATCTCAAGATAGAGGGAAATCCAGAGAAGGTACGAGTCGGCCAAGGTTCAAGTGTTACCATTGTGGCCAAGAGGGTCACATAAAGAAATGTTGTTATGCCTTGAAAGGAGAACAAAAACAAGGCAATAGACAGCTAAAGACCGAAGATGGGAACACTGCAGTTACTGTCTTAGAGGATATTGCATTATTCTCTATTGAAGAAAAAGAATGCCTCCATATGTCAGAGAACGACTGTAGACACCCCATTTTTGACCGTCCTCAAGACTTGGACGTCACCATTGGAACACTTGGTGATTACCCCTTGTTTGTGTTCGTTTGGAGTTTCCGGAGGTCTCAGCTCGCGCGCCTTGCCTCGGGATCTCCGAACTCGACTGTTTAGTGTCTGGTTTTGCACCAAACACTTGTGTTTTTCCTTGGAAGGGCAGGGAATGCCTTGTGAGGCATCCCCACACACCACCGGCAGTGGCTAGAGGTCACCGGCTAGTTTTTGATGCCATCGGCACTTTTTGGTTCCGGTCGGCACTAAATTTTGTCAAAATGACATTTTTGGGCAGCCGACCACTGTTCATCTACTTTATGTAGATATTTTGTGCCAACTGTGATAGCTGGCACCAACTCTACTTCCCTCCATACACGTGTATGGAGGGATTTCCCTCTAAGCAAGCTTGTTGTATAAGCTTTGCAAGAGGGAGTTCTATAAGTGGAGCCCTCTTCTCTTTGCTCTAGGTTAGAGACTTTGAAGGCAAAACCAGAGCTTATGCATATAGATATACCCTATCTCTATATTTCCCTCTCTCTCCTCCTTTGTGTGTGTTTCTTGGCCTAAAAGTGTGATGTTACCTTACTTTTGCACCATTACACACACTATTACACCTTGCTCTGAGATTGAGGGACTTTGAGGGTTGATTCTTGAGTTTTGGGGCTGTTTTTGATCAGAAGAAGAGGGCTACCTTGGCTGTTCTTGAAGTGTGCTTCAAGGGTGAGCATTTTACTTTAGTTTCCCCAAACTTGCACTAGTCTTTTACCTATCTTACTTGCTGATTTAGTTTTTGTGCATAACATAAAAAAGGCTTATATTTTCTTGCTTAAGAACTTTCATTAAGGATCCTTTGTGGTTTGAGTTCAAACTCACCCTCTTAGGCCTTATTTGGACCTTTTTGTTGCCTCTTTGGTAAGGCCTTGTTTGCTTAAGTGTTTTGGTCTTCTCACCACTGAAAACCAGTGGATTTTCAGTGGTGAGGGAGGTGGTTTGAAGTCTTGCATAGGGGAGGGACACCCCACTCCCTTCATTGTCTTGTTTCCTTGCATTTTGGCTTAAAAGGGTAACATGCATACTTGATCATTTTTGGCCCCATTTCAGAAGTTTTTTGGGTGTTTTAGGTCATATGTGATCTCTTTTTTTGGCCGGATTTGTACCTATTTGCATGATTAATATACTTGCTTTACATTCCTCCATTTGGCCTAGAATTGTATCTTGTCTTTAGGCCATGATTCTTGCATGTGTTGGCTTGGTTCCATGAAGGTGTTGGCATTATTTTACCATGTTTAAGGTCTGTTGGCCATCCATTTCAGTCATGCTTGCCTTGTTTGGTGTCATTTCTTTGTGTTTTGGCTTGTAAGCTTTGAGCATATTGACCTCTAGCATGCATAGCTATCACCATCCTCATGATTTGGCATCATTTAGGACCATATTTCAGTCCATGAATCATGTTTATATGTGTGCATGTGTGACCTCCTTCATGCCTTGTGGGTGTGTCCCTTTATGCCTAGATATGAGCTTTGGTGCATGCATCTCTTTGGAGCCACTTTAGTTGCCATGTTAATGGGTTTTTGGAGTCCATTTTTGCATGTTAAAATTCTGTTTTGGCTTGTCCAAGTCATGCCATGAGTGGTCTTGTCGATGGGAGTGAAATGCCCCTTTTGGTGCCTTAGCCTTAGGTCCATTGGCTTGCTTGTTGGCATGAGTGTTTGTCTACCTTTTTGGACGCTTTTGGCCACTGTTTTGAGGTGGGTTAAGGTCTGCCCCTTTACCATTTTAAGCCACCATTGCATGTTTGTTTCATGTTTGTTGCATGGTTGCTTCATTAGGTGTTGTATCATGATGACCCTTTTGCTTAAAGTGTCCATATTTACATTGCATTTGCATCTTGTATGCCTAACATCGCATGCTTGCCATTCTAGTTGCATGACCCTTGGCATGCCTTGCATCTTGATATCGTGTTGCATTTTGAGCCATGTTTGCATAACATGCATTGCATTACTTGGTTTGGGGTGTCAAGCCAAGTGTGAGGGTTAAGGGGCGTTCATACCATAAGTGATGTAACGTGCCTTAACTCTTGGTCACCGGGGCCTTTGACTTCGACATGATAAGGCTTTGGTCCTCATTTGTGTGATTGCATGCATTTTTACATCAAGTGGCAAGCTTGATCTCTTGGGCTATCATGCACCGTTGATGGCTCAAGTATCGAGGGCCATGTTCCCCTGAGTTCAACACATGATGGGAAACATGACCACGCTCACATGTGCCTGAAATCCCATGCCATATACTGTATGTTCTCTGTTGCTGTCAAAACTGTCTCCTGCAGGAAGTTTCTGCCGACCGGCAGAATTTAGTGCCGACCAGCCATTGGTGATTGGCCGATGAATCCAGAGATAGCCGATGGCAATTATGCACTGCCGGTGGGAATTTCCCCTAGCCGGTGGTGCTCTGCAGTATGCAATAAACCTGTCCCAGCACTTTGGAATTTTTCAGAAAGATAGGCCAGTGTAAACAGAGACAGCCTTGGTATGGCACGGACTTTCCGGGCAAGGCGGGTTCGAGCATGCATCATTCGCGTATCTCGAGGCGGAGGCTGTGGCCATCTCTCTCCTTCATTTTGCATTCTTTCTATTAATTAAGTAGAAATTCTGTAATAATTAATTTATTTGTTATTCGGACTGTAATATTTATTTGTACCCTCCGAGCGAGGGCAAATCTGTAATAAGTGTGTGTGAGTGGGGTGTATGTCTTCCAATCCCACGTCTTTCTTCCCTTTTATTTACCTGCTTACGATGGTAGATTAGGGCATATTTAAAATTAGCATACCTTATGCAATGCATGCGTCGTCAATTCATATATTTGTCCTACATGCACCGGCTCGAGTACATTCATGCTAACTGCGTTTGTATTTCCAATTCCAAATTGAATACGTGCATTCATTGTTGCATTTCACACGCCATTGTTAGTTAAGCCGAGCCTACTCTAACTGGCATCTTGCAATGTGTTGGAATTAGTCAAACTTGACATGAACTGGATCACGACATGTTGCTAAACCAGTTTTATTGTTTTTGGCACGGAGTACGATGTAAGTATGTTATGCTTTAAGCATACCGCATGCGTGTGAAGTGTTACCATGACAGTATGTTTCCATCGGCTAGATGTTTATATGAGATAAATGTTTGAATGCCTGTGGGTGAAGGTTGGATATTTGGTTTGGAAAAACTCGTTGAAATTCGTTTTTAAGCCTACTTGCGAGTACAATGTTCCAAAAATTTTCCCAAAAACAACGATATGCAATGTTTCTTTCCATAATTAGGCAATCTTAAGTCTATACTTGTTTGTTGTGGCATAACATAGTAATTTAGGTAATATAAATGGAATAAGAAAACATAACGTTTTCAAAAAAGGATATCCACGGTTAGTAGAGGCCCGGAATCTCGGATCGGGCGAGCGGGGGTGCTCACGAAGTGACCTTCCCCAATTCTACCCAAGCTCCCGAGCCGAGACAACTCCGGTGATGACGGACATGTGGCCTTCGGCACCGAGTCAGGGTTTCCTAAATTTCCCAAAATAAAATATTTAGGTGGCGACTCTGTATCTGGCAAAGCAGTCCATGTTTGGCACTTCTTTTCTAAAAATCTATTTTCTCAAAACGATTTGCCAGATTTGGACTCTTTGGTTCAAGATTAAGAACTGTGACACTAATCGAGTCCGAACTGTAGTAGCGAGGGCCCCACGTGGGCGCGTCTATAGTTTCTGGCGACTCCGCTGGGGATTTAGAGAGCTTGACTCGAACTCGTGATATCCTATTTTGATTTCATTTATGTGTCTCTTTGCATTGCATGTGCATTGGTGCGCCTAGGAACACAGTGTTTGCCATCTGCCATTCCCGAACGGTTTGCCGGAGGCTTGTCTTGTCAAGGCATGACCATAAGGCTAACTGGTTATGGGCTCTGACAGTATGGGAACACAAACCCCGGTTTTTACTGGGGCACCCTTTTCGACCATTCGACCTAGTGCATATTCGGATCCATAGTGACCATTCCAAGTTAGGGCAGGTTGCTTACCCGATGTTAGGTTGTTTGAAAACTGCTGCGTGCATAGTGAAACCCTAGCTCCTGACAAAATAGGACAGGGAAACCCTACCCCAACATAGGGGTGTTTTGGCTCTCTTCACTTGCTATGTGCTTTTAGAGTGTTGCTCTACAGGAATGTGCATGTTAGTTTGCAAGATTGAGTATTAGGCCAGAGGGCATCAGTATCAGTTTATGAGAATCAGTTATCTGCGGGTATCAGGTTCAGTTTTGGGAACAGAGATTTTGGGGAACAGTGATCAGTACCGAGGAACAGTGTGTTCAGCTTACCAACTGTGTACTATGGATACCCAACTGTGTATTGTATGTGTTTATTTTATGCCGTTGTGCTGTCCGATTATTAGTTTATTTACTGCTTTATTTATCTTTTTGCTATGTAGTTTAGCATCATTGCTTCCAACCCGGTAGATATTCCCCAAGCACTCTGGATTAGAGGTCATCGGCTCCATCGATCTGAGGATCTGGTAGACGGACAACCAGTGTACCACTCTCTACCCCCGGTTACTAAACGGAGGGTAACTAGGCAGAGGGCATCGGTTCAACAGTCAGTACAGAGGGCTTTATCTACCCCACCTGTGTACAGTAGGGATCAGGATCCTGTCTCACCCGCAGAAAGGGAACATATACCGACAATTCAGTCAGAACAGAACAGCATGGCTAGCTTAGAAGAGATGGTGCGCCAACTCCAAGAAAGCATGAAAGTGATGCAGCAGGATGCTGTCCGACAGGCAGAATTCGCCAAACAACAAGCCACAGTTGTGAATGAGCAAGCGGAGTTAATCGTGAGATTGCAGCAGCAAACTGGAGCATCTGCTTCACAGCAAGTCCCTCCCCCACTAAGGGTTCCGATACCCGAAGAGACGCCAAATGCCCGGAATATCCAAGAAGATACAGACATCCCAACGGGGCCGGCTCCACCCCCGATTCTGCCTCAACTATCCAAGGCACCCACTCCTATCAATCAATCAGATTCTCCCTTTGAGTCCGAGGTAGATCCTGTAACATTAAAAATGCACAAACTTGAAAAGTTGTTCAAGAAATCTCAAGGTGTGAAGTCCATTCCGGACATTGGAGACGGATACACTGACGCAGCCGTGACGCTGCCAGATCGGTTTAAGATGCCACAAATTGATCGTTTTGACAGATCTGAGGATCCCATGGTACACCTACGACTATTTTCAGACGTCCTAAGGCCAATGGGCCTCACTAGACTGCAGATGCTGTCTTTATTTGGCCGGACCCTGTCGGGTGTAGCGGCCGCATGGTATGCCAAATTGAAGGATGACGTCAAGAGAAGTTGGGACGAGATGGCCGAGGCCTTCATCCTGCAGTACTCGTATAACACACAAATCGAGATCACGACCCGGGATCTCGAGACAATGAGGCAAGAACCCAAGGAGAGCTTCTCAGAATTCGTAACCAGATGGCAGGCTAAGGCTTCGATGATGACCTTAAGATCCACGGACAAAGACCAGATTCGGTTGATTTGTGCGCAATCTTCAGCCGAAAGCTAATGCAAAATGATTGTAATCCCCTTCCCTACCTTTGCTGATCTGCATGAAATGGGGGTGCAGACGAGGATGCCTTAAAACAAGGCTTGATTGATAATGACCGGGAGCAACCCCGCAGAACTTTCAATCGTAATACTTATGCAGGCCCGAGTGGCGCTACAACTACTAGGACCTCCGAAGTAAGTATGGTCACCACCAACCCTTCCCTGAGAACTATGGCAGCCACACCATTCTCCGGTGCGTCCGGAAGCAACCCACAAACAGCCAAATACCCTCCCAAAAATACCAGAACCTTCGCTCCGCTTTATATGCCCCTGTCCAAAGCTTTGGGGGTTTTGATCAGAAAAGGGCATCTGAAGCCCCTAGAGCCGTGGCCCTTACCGGAAAGACTCCCCGCTGCCCATAATCCAGCCAAGTATTGTGCGTTCCACCAGCAGCACGGTCACGACACCGTCCTGTGCTTTCGATTGCGTCATGAGATTCAAGATCTCATTGGTAACGGGGTGATTTTACCTCCTGAGAAACCCAATGTTACTACAAATCCTCTCCCCACACATAACCAAGCTCCACCACCCAAAAGAATCAATTTCATCTACACTGGGGTCGTGTCCTACGATCCTAGTATCTACATCACACCCTCCTACTTGCCTAAGCCGGAGGTTTTCCTTCCTGATTGCACCGATTTGTGCATGATGGACGTCTCCATAACCCAACCCAAGCCAGTGGTGGTGACCATCAAGAGCAGGAGAGAGAAGACTCCAAAGGAGAAGGGGGTTGTTGAGCCAGAGTCTGCGGAGTCTGGGAGTGATGTTAGGAATGCTTATAGTCCGAGTGACTACATTTCACCAATGGGCCAGAATAGACCAGATGTGGAATTTCTAGCAGAAGGAGAGCTGTGTGCAATCCAAGGGGACAGTCCAGGACAGGGAACAAATGATGTGACAGCTGTGGAAGAGGATCTTGCCAAGTTCCAGTTTTACGATAACCAAGATCCAGAAGACTCATCCATCAACTAGTTCGATTATGAGGAATCGGCAGAGGCCACGGGTTGGTTGGACGATCAGCCAGATTTGGTAGGAGAGTTTCAGTCAGAACAAGGCCCGGCAGGGGCAGGAATGTCAATAACAGCCGGAGGGTCGAAGAACAGAATACATCGCCGGAGAGCGCCGGTGCCAAAAGTTTCGCTCGGGAATGGAGCATTTTGAGTACAGGGATCATTGAACAATCTACTGCATTGACATAGTCAGAACAGGAAAGATTCGAAGATTCTGAGAGGATCAGGAAGGCAAAAGCCCATGTGGGGGTTGAGACCGCCGTAAGTACAGAAATGGAGAATGCTGCGAGCATAGGAATAGAAGGTATTGCAAGTATCGGAACGGTCATGCCAGAACCGGACAGGTGCCTGTCAGCTGCAGATGGCATGTGGTGGGAAGACGATGATCTATGTCTTGCCCACACGGACGAGAATTGGGGAGGTAACCAACCAGATGATACCTGGTATATCGGCGAAGTCGATCACATGACTAGGAGTGGACGGTACTTCAAGCCTCCACACCTAGATCAACCGGAGGCGTCTGGAAAAGATAAGGAGGTAGAGAAGCAAAAGGAAAAGCAACTCGAAGATGAGGCCGTATTGAGACAATTGAAGAAGATACAAGCAGATATCTCCATCTAGGGGCTGCTTATGGCTTCTCGAGTACATAGACAAGCTATCCTTACAGCCATGGACAAAGCTAATCTTTCTATAGACACCACGCCCGAACAGCTGGTGGGCCTAGTTTTTTCGGGAGGAAGTTCCCCGGCATTGACCTTTTCTGACAAAGAACTGCCACCTCAGGGTGCGAACCATAACAAGCCACTCTACATCTCTGTCGAGTGCAGAGATAAATGGATACCCGTGGTGCTTGTTGACACGGGGTCCGCCATCAACGTCTGCCCGGCAAGGACAGCCTATGCGATCGGTTTGAAAGTCGCGGATTTTGTGCCAACGGCCCAGGTGATTCGGGTGTATGACAACACAAGCCGGGAAGTAATGGGAACAGTTAAGATTCAAACAAAGGTTGGGCCGGGACAACATGAGACAGATTTCCATGTCTTGGAGGTCCCTGTAACTTTCAACCTACTTCTAGGGCGGCCGTGGCTGCATCAGGCAAAGGCAGTCTCCTCCACCCTACATCAAGTGGTGAAATACCCCTATGGGAAGGGAGTAGCCATCGTCTTCGGAAATTCATCGATTCATCCGCCGCCAGAAGTATCCACGCCTGTTCTAGAAATTGAACACGGTATGGAAGATGTGTTCATATCGGGTTTTACCTTGGCTGAGGCTCGGGTTGTACAGGGCATCATGGCTACTAGTGAAGGAGTATATGTCAGTGCTCAGGCAGTCTATCTCATGAACAAGCTCCAACACATCCCTGGGATGGGATTGGGCAAGAGCGGCCGGAAAGGCGTCGCAGCATTGGCCGAAGTGCCACACAACCCTCATACCTTTGGATTGGGTTATCTACCCACCAAAGAGGACTGGATAAGGAAAAGGAAGGAAATGGCCGAAAGAGCCAGAGCAAAGAAGGCTGGGAAGCCTTTCGAGTTGATGCATAGGCCCATTCAGGGTACCCTAAACGGACGCTTCGTCCGGGAGGGGGAGGACTTTCCATTCTGCGGCTTCCCAGAACCATGGCTGAATGCGGAAAAGAAGCGCGTGCCGGGTTTTGAGATTTTCTTCGACCTGCAGATACCTGAAAGTGACATCGCCGAAGGGCAAATAGATCTATCAGTTGAGGCTAAACAAAATAGGGAAGTGCAGTCTGAGGACGCTGAAAATGAAATGGGGATAGCACTGGCATGTCTGCTTTCAGATCCTCCAATCGAACAGAATGGCTTAGGGGATAGCTCCTCGATATGTGTGATCAGGAACGAAACGGCTGCGAGCCTACCAGCAACTATTTTGGATGCATCCATCGCACCCTCTCTCATCTGGCAATATGAAGAAGGATTTTTGTCCAGCAGCACCGGGTTAGGTAGTGAGCCGGAGTCTGATTCCACCGAGTCCTGTGAGTCGGAATCAGGTTCCAACTCGACTGAGTCTGAGTCCGGTATTCCTGGGGGTGATAACCCGGATGCCACAGACCTGTCTAGGTCGTCATTTTCTTTCTCTTTTGAGTCTGTTGTAACAGAAGAATCAGACGGCTTGGAAGTATTTAATGAGAACAATGTGGATGTGGTTTCTGAGTATTTTTCTGTGCCTTTGATTTATTGCTTAAATCAGGATTTTCAAAATTTTGATGAAAACGACGAGGAAGAAATTCCTCCGGTTTTACAACGGTTAATTGAGAACACATAACGTTTTCAAAAACGGATATTACAGTTAGTAGAGGCCGATCTTCGGATCGGGCGAGAGGGGGTGCTCATAGCTGACC
>NW_021027095.1:366294-401477 GCF_004153795.1 Camellia sinensis | reverse complement strand
TCATGAAGCTTGAGTTGAACCATGGGAGCAAATTGAAATTTTCACGCTAAATTTATGGATGAATGTATATATAATTTAAATATATATACATACTAATGTATATGCAATCAAAAAAATTTATACACTCATGCATATGAATATTTTATAAACTAAGGTCTACAATATTATTAATATTATTTTTCCAATTTGAAAATATAACCTAGAGACCTTAGATAAACATACATAATCAAAACGATTACAAAAATAGACTATTTCTTTTTCTTTCTTTTTTTCTAATTGCAAAAGAGAAAACTTTATTGAATATTCAAACCAAAACCAATTTAGTATATACTTTTTACCATTCACTTTTAGCTTTTGATACTAAAATATTGGTGTATATTATGTCATAAATAAAAGTCTTCTTTTTTAAGGTTACACAAGTATAAAAAGATTATTCAGTTTAGTATATACTTTTTACCTCAAATCCTGAAACCAACCAACAAAGAATATCTGGGTACATGTGTTTACGCAATTTTCATATGTTCTTCAAGTCCCAATCAATTGATAGGAAAAGAAATAACACCTAAGGGGTTTTCTACAGGGGCATATACCACCCAACACAGATGAAAACATAAAAGATGAGTGAAAATGTAATATTGAAGTAAAAAATTAAAACTTTATGTGTGTATTTCATAGTTAACTGAAAAGGTTACACAAATATGAAGAGATTATTCCAGTTATTATATACTTTTAGAGACAAAAAGCAAAAGCCGCCCCAAACAATGGAGTGATTGAAAGATTCCATACCTTTTTCTTTGTATTTGTTGTAAACTTTAGTCAATTGGGTATAGTTTGAATCTGCTAACCCACTGTTTCAACCCCCACATACATAAATCACACAAAAACCCGGTATTAGAAAAGAAAGATAAAAGATTAAACCCATATATCAATTTCGCAGAATATGAGGCAACAATAGACAAGATTAGAAAAGAGAAGAGAAGGGAAGAGACCATTTGGAAGCAACGTTGACAACAAGAACCTTCCCTTTGTATGTGCTGAGATCAACCTCTTTACGCTTGCTATCCTGCACATCCCAAACAAATTCCAAACTTTCTCAGAATCCAAAGAAAACAATTTGAACAAACACATATGTGTATGTAAAACAAATAAAGAATGAGAGAGAGAAACCTTGATTGAGAAATCATGAATGGATTTTTGAGGGACTGATTCAGAAGCACCCATCTAGATTGTAACCAGAGAGATTTGTTTACTTGTAAAGATTTCTATTTCTTGAAGGTTTAGCCAAGATAACAGCCAGCACAGAGCACCAATATATATATATGTGTGTGTGTGTGTGTGTTTGAACAACAGGGAGAGAGTAGCCTTGAAAAAGATTTTCTTCACATTATTTTCCCAAGAAAATAGAGAAGAATTTTCTTCTTTCTCTCTCCTTCTCTCCCTCTCTCCCCAAGTGAAAGTACTGACCGCTTTGAGATTTGTCCAGAAGTTGGAGATAGATATATGTTTGTTTAGTTATTTTCTTGTATATTCACATAGGCATATTCAACATCCTCTTTGCTATAAAAGTAGCCGACTTTGCTTAATTTTCTTTCTTTCTTTCTTTCTTCTTCTTCTACACATATATACTTGTGGACGCGCCCGAATGTCCCGAGAAAATCCCGTTTCGTTCATTTAGGCTTACCACAGTTCGGACTCAAATGTCACAGTTCTGAATCTAGTCTCACAATGTGTGATGTGAGACCGATAAATCACCAAAGAGTCCAAATCCGGCAAATCGTTTTGAAAACTGATTTTTAATAAAGAAGTGCCAAACATGGACTGCTTTGCCAGATACAGAGTCGCCACCTAAATATTTTGTTTTGGGGGAATTTAGGAAACCCTGACTCGTGTCAAAGGCCACGTGTTCGTCATCACCAAAGTTGCATCGGCTCAGGAACTTGGATACGATTGGGGAAGGTCATTTAATGAGCACCCCCGTTCGCCCGATCAAATATCGGCTTGTACTAAGCATGATATCTTGTTTTTGAAAACACATGCGCTCTTATTCCAATTAATTAGCTAGTCTTACTACGTGATGCGCACAAAAAACAAGTATAGACTAGATCGCCTAATTTGGAACGAAGCATCGCATATCCGTTTGTTTGAAAAATGGTTTGAAGTTTGCTACTCGTAAGTAGGCTAAAATGCAGATTTCAATGAATTGTTCCAATTCAAGTAATCCAACCTTCACCCACAGGCATTCAGGCAGTTAATCACATAAGCAATTAGCCTTATGGTAAGCATGCTTTCATGGCAACATTAGCACACATGCAGTATGCTAAAGCGTAAACACTCACAGTGTACTCCGAGCTAAAACAAAGAACTAGTTAGAAATCATGCATGATCCTAGTTCATGTTAAGATGGCTAATGCAACACATGCGAGAATGCAATTAAGATAGGCTCGGCTATCCTAAGAGTGTCATGTGAGATGCAACTTGATACATGTATTCAAATTGGAATTGAAATACAATGCAGTTAGTATGATACGCCGAGCCCGGTGCATGCAATACAGATGAATGGATGCAAACATGCGAGCATAAGGTATGCTAAATAAAATATTCCCTAAAACTAACCATCATAAGTGGTTAAGTAAAAGAGAGAAAGAAATGGGGGTTGAAAGACATGCATCACATACACACACGCTTATTACAACAATGTGCCCTCTCGAGCGAGGGACCAAATAAGAAGCTAACTAGCTAATATAAGCTAATTAAACTAATTATTACATAATAAATTAATTAACTAATCCTAGTTAACTAATTATTATAGAATGAATTGAATAGCTAGCGCATTAACTATTAAAGTACAAACCAAAACAAAAGCTAGCTATCTAAGCATGGCAGCTAAGGAAAGTAGTAAAACAGGAGGTTCTCGGAGGGAGAAGAATGGATGCATGCTTGGTCACCTCGTTCGGAAATCCAATGCGATGTCCCGATTTGCCTCTGTTTTAATTTGTTATCAGAAACTTGCACCAAGCTCCAGAAAGCTGAAACTTCACCTTGGGAGTCTTGTGGGAGGGTGGTCGACCACTTTTGGTCTCTCCAGAAACCTACCGACCATTTTTGGTTGTTGAAAACCCAGAAAAGTGGTCGGCCAGCTAGTTTTTTTGGCTGGCTGGCTGGCTAGTTGTTGCTGCTGAATTCCAGTTTGCTGCAACAGAGAGCAAGAAAGGGCATGGCAATGTATTTGCAAGATATGTGTGCACAGCCACCCTCCCTATCATGTCATGAACTCAAGGGAGTGTAGTTCTCAACACAAATCGAGTCCGAACTGTAGTGACCCCCAAAATGAACAGAATGGGAATCAGCCTCCCGGGGCGTTCGGGGACGTTTACACACACATAACACCATAAGGCCTAGAACTCTATCATGTATGATAAAGAGCGTCGGCGACCGGAAATTAAGGCACGATTCATCACTTTAAGTATGAAACGTCCTTCGTTTCCCGTGTTTGGACTAACACCTATTCCAAACACGATGCGAGCAGGAAACATGGTATGCATAATGCTATGTAATGCAACCTTAGCATGTGAACATGCAACTACATGGCATACTCAATGCAACTAGCAACCTAGCATACACAATGCAAGGCATAACATGGCATACACAATGTGAAATGCTAAGACCTAGATGGCATACTCAATGCAAGGCAATCATGAGGGTTCTTAACACAATGTAATGCATGTATGCACAATGCAACGCAACAAGGGCAACAATGTGCAATGCACCAAACATGCAACAACATGCAAACCATATACTCGATGGACTTAAACTAAAATGGACAGACCTCAGTCATGCCAAAACAGTGGCCATAATGCTAAAATGAAGGCACCGAAAACACATACAAACATGCATGCCAATTGGCTCACCAACTAAGGCACTAAGGTGCAACTCTCAAGAACACTTAAAGAGTGAAAAGCATGGAAGTGTAGCAACACTAAGTGCACTGAAATTAGACAAGAAATGATGCCAAATCATTTAATCAACACAAGCGTGGCATGCAATGGTCCTTAAAGCTTAAGACAAGCAAAGAGGACTACACATGAGGTATGCAATACATGGCATAAATGCATGAACCAACCATGGACAGAACTTAATTAGGTCAAAACAAGGACCTAAACATACTGAGATAAGGGCTCAAATACCTAGGCATGAAAGCATACAAGCTAAGGCATAAGCTAGGCAACAATGCATAACACTCAAAGGCACTTAAAGCATGATTGACGTAGGAACATGGCAATGCTAAATGCTTTGAAATGTCATGTTAAGTAATGCCAAATCATGTACACAACACAAATGAAGCATACAATGGTGCTCAAAGCTTGAGGCAAGCAAGAGCATTTGTACTACAAGTATACAAAACATGAAGCATGTGACCAAGGCAACCCAAAACAGTCCTAGAACATGTTAAAATGAGTCTAAAACATGTATGGAAGGAAGCCAAAATATGCTAGCATGAAGGGCATAAGACATGGAATATGCAAGGCAAATAGGGTGGATTACACTACACCCACTAAGACCAAGCATGGAATGACTTAACCAATAAAAATCAAAGTTATATCATGGCATAATAACCCCAAATAAGCACTGAAATGAGAGCTTGCAAGCTATGGCATGAAGGCATACGCAATGGTTCATGTTAAGGCATAAAACACAAACTATCCAAAGCATGGAATAGGTGATAAATGCAAGTGTGTGACCATGAAACATGGACTGAAATCACATAATAAATGATGCCAAATCATTGGAATAATCCACGTAATGCATGCTAGAGGACTCAACACACAAAACTAACAAGCTAGGTTGAACCATAGCTATACAAAGCAAGTCATGCATGGCCAAGACAACACAAATCAGACCTTAAACATGCTAAAAAATGAACAAAGTCTTCTCAGAGCTAAGCCAAAAGCATGCTAAAATGACATGTTACAACATGATGCATGTTAGGCTATTTCATGGAACTACACTACAAGTGTATAGAGCATGCAAGGGCCAACCAAACCAAACCAAAACAGAGTCATGACATGGAAAAACATCACCAAAAACATGTTGGAATGGAAAGAAAACAAGCTAGAATGACATGCTACCTCATGAAGCATATAAAGTTCGTTTGTGTGATTTACATTACAAGTGTATTGACCATGCATGGAGTAACCAAAGCAAGCAAAAATAGTGGTATGACTCATCAAAATAACCACAAATAAATGCTAAGAACAAGCCAACACAAGCTTAACAAAGGTGCTCAAACATGAGGCATATGAAGCTAGTATACACAATACAAGGAGAGGGGATGACCCTCTCCTATTTAGGACACCAAAATCACCTTTCCACCACTGAAAATCCTCTGGATTTCAGTAGTAGAAAGGTCATGCAAAGGCTTCACCAAGAGCCTAAAGAGATGGCTCAAAACAAGGCCTAACATGGTCTAAGAGGGAGTAAAACACCCCAAACGAAAAAGTAACCTTAAACAACTATTTTAAGCACTTAAAAATAGAACTTTTTTTTAGTTAAGAGTTAAGCTTAAAAATAGATTCAAGAAGGGCTAAAAGCTTAAGCAAGAATGGGGGATTTAAAGGCTAAAGACTCACCCTTGAAGACCTCCTTTATAATTGCAACTCCAGCAGCCTCTTTAAGCTTAAACTAGTCCAAGAACACCAAAAACAACCCCTTAGCACCTCAGCAACCAAAGGAAGGTGTTTGAGTGTGTGTTTGTGTGTTAAACTAAGACAAATCTACACTTTTGAAGCACAAAAATGAAGAACCAAGCAAGATAGATACAAAACTATATGTATCTCTCTAAGGGCAATTTTCTGAACCTAGAGGAGGTAGGAGGAGCTTCCCTCTTATAGAAGAGGAAAGGCAAGGCTTCTAGGAGAAGCTAAGCACCAAGGCAATCCCTCCATACACGTGTATGGAGGATGGCCCTAATGTCCTCCAGCTGTGCTAGCTAGAGGAAAATATCTCCAAAAAGGTGTCAAAAAGCAGCCGACCACTTGAAGTGGTCGGCCTGCTACTTAAAGTGGTCGGCCGACCACTTCAAGTGGTCTCTGAAAGCAAAAACTGGTCGGCCATGGTGGAAGAGAGTCTAGGGCATGAAAACAATGCAGTGGTGTGGTGGCCGACCAGAAAAGATGCCCCAAAGACCAAGAAAGCCAGTTGTCTGACTAGAAAATTGGCTAGCAGAGGAAGAAGTTGTCGGCCAGGAGAAATACTGGTCTCCCACCCTTGTACCACCTTCCAAACAAGGAAAACAAGGTTTGTACCCAAAATAAACCAAAACAGATGAAAGGCGAGAGATCGAGAGGCAAAGCACGCGGCCGAAAGCCTCGAAAATTGGTCTACGAGCATCAAAAGTGGTATGCAACCACGAAAGCGGTTTCGTGGACCACAGTGTTCCTCTAGGCAGAGGCAACAAGGTGTGGTTCAAAAATCATGCCAAACGGAGAATGTTAAGCGGTCCCGAGACAAGGCGCGAGGCCGAAGGCTCCGAAAATCGAAAACTAGTCTCCAAACGGGAAAAGTGGCCTACGACCACAAAAAGTGGTCTATGACCACAAAGAGGACTACAAGACCTCTCCTTCCCTCCGAGGAAGAGAAACAAAGTTCGGTCCACAAACCGAGCCGAAGCACAAAAGAGTTTAGAGGCCTGGAGGCAAGGCTCTCAGCCAAAACTCCGAAACCTCTAAATGAGCACAACATGCACCATCACCGAGAGCTCAATCGATGACGTCTGAGTCTTAAGGTCGGTCAAAAATGGGGTGTCTACAGTTGCCCCTCTTTGACAGAACTCGAAAGTCACAAGTGACAAGAGTGAATGTCAAAGCCTAGAGACGACTCATTTTTGACAAAGCCGAAGACTTAGACAAACATGCAAGATAATAAAGAGATGCGCCTGCAGGCTGGGGCAAGATGCAAATGACATGCACAAAGCCGAACATAACTTATGATCATGCAAGGAAAGCTGTAATGAAGTAAATATACACAATAAATGTAACAGTTTAAGCAAGCGAATACGAACCAAACTACATTACATGCAGAAAGGATGTAAGAGAATTATACAATTCTCGCTACGTCTCATGCGGAGAATACAATACCGTCGGGTTCGTCTGGTCGTGGCAGCCTCAAATGAACCGTACATACAATATTGTGCCTGCAAAAGAAAAAAACTCAATAGGTACAATATCGTTAGAAACATGCATAGAAATGCAAGTGAAAAGTTCATGACAACACAAGTGGAGGGGTGTACGACAATGCAACCTAAGTGTGACGCATAACAATGCGGAAGGGATGCAAAACAATGCAACCTAAGTGTAACGCATAACAATGCAGAAGGAGTGCGTATAATGATGTAAGCAAAACGAGCATGACAACAAAAGTAATGAGTGCATAACAATGCGACAAGTGGTGTGCATAACAATGTAGGTGAAACGTGCGCGACAACGCGTGTGGAAAGTGCAAGGTAATGCGAAAGAAATGCGCAACTTCAAATGTGTGTTTGAAAGTAAATACCGAAAGAGAAAAGCATAATTCAAACGCAACCCCCGATTTACCTCTCGGAGGGGTCACAACATACTCAAAAAGGATACACCTTGCTCTTGACGAGTAACTATGAGCTACGCATCGAAGACTTGAATTGAAGTTCCCGCGGGGACATTCTTGAGCTGAAAAGTGTACTTTTCTTGTATTTTGCCGAGGGTTGAGGACTCAAATAATCATCAAAATGTATAGGGAGAACAATGGAGCCCTGAGGATCATCCAGGAGGGTGGCCTACCAGTTGTTGCCCATAAAAGTGGTCGGCCGACCAGAAAAACTGGCTGGCCAACCAGTTTGCAGAATTTTGGGGCAGTTTGGTCTTTTAGCTTTGGTTCTTTAAGTACACAACTCCAAATCAGTTTGTATCACACCTCCAAGGCCGAAATACATTCTCCTTTGCTCCCAAACCCTTTTCTCTCTCAGATCTGCACTTTATACGCGTTTTCTAACGCCCCACGCGAAGTTGTTTCGCAAAAACTTTCGATTCTCTTCGTTTTGAACTGATTAGAATTTGTTTTCAGAGCTTCTTTCTCCATTTTAACCACTTGAGGTATGTTTGCCTCAAAGTTTAGCACCTTTTCTCGGGCGTTGACTTTTTCTCTTCTCGAGAGTTGACTTTTGTTGACTTTTCGCAATTTTGGCTCATTTCGCTCGTTTTTGCTCATTTTTGCATACTTTGCAGATTTCTTTAGATGGCCAACGATATCCCATATGGCGCAGGTCCTCCATATGCAGAGGACGAGCCCGATATCATACCGTTGCTTCTGAGGATACGACCATTCGTCCCAGAGGAGTATGACCCGAAGGAGCGCATCCTACCTCATAGCACTTTCTACCACTTCACGGACTTCACGCGGCGGGCACCTGCAGACCTGCTGCTACGGGAGCCGGAGTCCTATCTATCTCATAACGCGCATGAGGTATGTACTTCACTTTTGCATTTTTTGCGATATATTTTGCACTTCTTACACATTTACATACACAACACTTAACTTATTTTGAACACACAGTTCATACACAGCACTCTGCTAACTTGGCACTCAACTCATTTTGGGCACACAGCACACCTTGGGCACACAGCTCATAACACTACTCAATCTGAACACGCAGTTCATAACATAACATTCTGCTTAGTTGGCACACAGCTCCTAAGACTGCTCAATCTGAACACGCAGTTCATAACACAACATTCGATTAGTTGGCACACGGTTCATAACACTGCTCAATCTGAACACGCAGTCTATAACACAATATTCGATTAGTTGGCACACGGCTCATAACGCTGCTCAATCTGAACACGCAGTCCATAACACAGTATTCGATTAGTTGGCACACAGCTCATAACGCTGCTCAATCTGAACACGTAGTCCATAACACAGTATTCGATTAGTTGGCACACGGCTCATAACGCTGCTCAATCTGAAAACGCAGTCCATAACACAACATTGGATTTTTTTAGCACACTGCTCAATCTGAACACACAATCCATAACGTAGTACACTTTGTCATAACATAGCATACCGCTCAATCTGAACACGCAGTCTATAACACGGTATTCGGTTTTTTAGCACACTGCTCAATCTGAACCCATTTGTCCATAACGCAGTACACTTTTTAGTAACATAACACACCGCTCAATCTGAACCCAACGTTCATAACACGGTATTCGGTTTATAGCATACTGCTCAATCTGAACCCAACGTCCATAACGCAGTACACTTTTAGTTAATATAACACACCGCTCAATCTGGACCCATTTGTCCATAACACGATAGGTTTATAGCACACTGCTAAATCTGAACCCATTTGTCCATAACGCAGTACACTTTTAATTTATATAACACACCGCTCAATTTGGACCCATTTGTCCATAACACGGTAAGTTTATAGCACACTGCTCAATCTGGACCCATTTGTCCATAACACGGTAGGTTTATAGCACACTGCTCGATTTGAACCCATTTGTCCATAACGCAGTACACTTTTAATTTATATAACACACAGCTCAATCTGGACCCATTTGTCCAAAACACAGTAGGTTTATACCATACTGCTCAATCTGAACCCATTTGTCCATAACGCAGTACACTTTTAATTAATATAACACACCACTCAATCTGGACCCATTTGTCCATAACACGGTAGGTTTATAGGACACTGCTCAATTTGAACCCATTTGTCCATAACGCAGCACACTTTTAATTAATGAACACGCAGCTGATACAGCACATTTTGAACACACAACTCATTTTTCACTTTTGAACACGCAGCTCACACATTTCATTCTGAAGATGCAGCTCACACATTTCATTCTGAACACGCAGCTCACACATTTGAATTTGAACACGCAGCTCACATATTTGAATTTGAACACGTAGCTCACACATTTGAATTTGAGCACACAGCTCACACATTTGAATTTGAACACACAGCTCACACATTGGAATTTGAAACTTAATACATCTGTTCATTCTGAATGCAGGTATCCTCTCGTTTCACACGGGGTTATGGATCTATCCTCGCGAGAGAGTGGTACATGGAGCTCCCAGACGCTGTCCGACATATAGTGGACGAGGCAGGGTTCGGCCTATTCTGTGCAGGATTGTCACGTCATCCAGCGAGTAGGACCCTCCTAGGCGCACTTGTAGAAAGGTGGTGGGACACCACCAACTCTTTCCATTTCTCAACCACTGGTGATATGACGATGACCCCATACGACTTCTCTATACTGACGGGCCTTGAGGTGGGAGGCCGACCGATCCCATATGACACAGATATGGTTGAGTGGGAGGTCGCTTGGGTTTATTTGCTCAGAGCCCATCCGCCGATTGACAGATCATCAGGCAGGGTCAGGTACACCTGGTTCTCCGAGTAGTACGGGGGGACTTTGCCCCAGACCATTGAGACCGTACAGCAGTACGCCCGGGGATTTTTGATGTTCCTTCTTGGGACCACACTGTTCTCCGACAGGGGGAACACAGTTGGGCTTTATCTGCTCAGTGCTCTAGTGGACCTATCATGGGTCCAGCTCATTGATTGGGGTGGCGCTGCCATCGTTACCCTTTACTGCTACATGAGCGCGACCTCCCGTGAGCGGGGGACCATAGTTAGAGGCTACTGGCGAGCCTAGGAGGTACATTCTGACCTCTTGAAAAAGAACAGTGAGCAAATGCATCAGTTATGCTATGCAAAACAAGGTATGAATACCAAATGCAGTGTATGAATACAGTGTCTGAATGCTGTGAGCAGTGTATGAATGCCGAGTGCAGTGTATGAATGTTGTGAGTTACAGTGTATCAGTGCCGTGAGTGGTATGTGAGTGCAGTGTATCAAGTGCCATAAATGCGATGCATCAGATCATGTATGGAACAGAGTGTACAAAGTTTGGGACTGGGGTTGAAAGAACTTACCGGGATACCATAGATGGTCAGTAGGTCTAGGCTCCTCTGCAGCATCCCCATCACTGAGGCCGTCAGCTCCAGAGACTGACTAGTATACTCGATGGAAGCCTTCAAAAGTTTTGAAATCATTAGTATTCTGCGGGATATCAAATGAATTGAAATGACTGTACAGAAAGCAAAGTATAGCAGTACATATCGGGGTCGAGCCGTGAACTCCAACGAGTTCATGATCAGCCGGAGGAGGAGCGATGGGTATCTGATAAGTCTCCCCACGCTGCCCTCGGCATGTCATGGTGGTAGACAGTGCTGGCCACTCAGCTTCCCGTCCCCTTCGGAACCCACTCCTGCCACGGGCCTGAGTCACCCTCGGTGCTCCTGCTCTTGCTGCTGGCGCCATAGGTCTCTCTCTCTTGACTCGGCGAGCATCAGTCAGAGGCCGCATGAGATAAGCATGGATAAACTCGGTGTAGTCGCCCTTATCTTTGAAAGGGTCTGAGTCCCAGCCAATCGTGTAGTCCATCATCTTCTCCAAGGTGTACATCTCTGTTTGTCTCATGTGCAAAGGAGGCGGAATCGGAACCACCGGCTCGGGCAAACCGAGGGTCTGCCGCAAGAAGTGCTCTCCCAAGTACCATGCCCGACAGACTGGAACCTCCAGCAGAATCTGAAATCGGGCAGTCTCCCGAGCACCCAGGTATCCGTCTCTCACTGTATCAGGCAACGCCGCCCAGGGCTGCTAGGTGATCTGCAATGACGGGACATATAGTTTGTTATCTGTTATCAAAAGTACAATGTAAAGTGAAGCTTAAATGAACCGAAAGGTTTGAAATACCTCTGCGGCGGTAATGGTGTCAAAGTATCGGCGGAAGAGCAGGAAAGACTTCCTAGGCCTCCGCTCACACCTTACATCGTATCGATGAGAGTATGGAACCATGGGGGGCGTCTCCACATCTGGCATTGGGGCAAGCCTCGAAAAGTAGGCATACACCCACAACTACATAATGTAGTAGAGTAATAGTGAGTACGCCTATCAGACAAAGCAGAATGCAGAATAAAGCCGAAATTAGAGAATAGTGTGCAGTGTATAGCTAGTGTATTGTGCGGTAAATGTGCAGTGTGTGCAGTATGTTGTGCAGTATACAGTCAGTGTAAAGCAGATTGCGTGTGTGCAGCGTGTGCAGTGTACAGATAATGTAAAAATAGAACTGTAAAACAGAAAGGGAAGGTGTACCTCCCAGGCTCGCCAATAGCCTCCAAGCAAGTGTCCGCTGCGGTGAGAGGATGAACTCATATAACCATAAAGTGTGGCCAAGCCTGCGCCACCCTAGTCATATCTGTGTCACATCCACTAGTGCACTCAGCAGGTGGAGGGCAACGGTGTTCGCCCGGTCGGTGAAGAGGGTGGTCCCCAGTAGGAACATGATGAAGCCGCGAGCATACTGCTCCACCTCATCGCGGGTCGTGGGTGCTTGAATCCGAAAGTGGTTCTCGAACCAAGAGTACCTCACGAACCCTGGACGGGAGAGAGGTGGCTGAGCGCCGAGTAGGTAGATCTGGGCGGCGTCCTACTCATCCATATCAGTATCAAAGGGGATCAGATCACCCCCTACCCCGATGCCGGTGAGCATCGAGAAGTCGAAAGGAGTCATCGTCATCTCCTCTGTAGCAGAAAAGTGGAAGGAGTCGGTGGTGTCCCACCACCTCTCCACTAGTGCACCCAGAAGAGGTCTACTCGCAGTGAGGCGCGAAAGTCCCTTGCAGAAAACGCCGAGGCCGGCCTGATCAACAATCTGATGAACTGTATCGAGCAACTCCATGTACCAACCTCGGGTGATGGTGTTCCTATACCCCCGGAAGGCATGAGAATCTCCCTGTGTCCAAAATAAATAGATACGAAACAATGTCAGGAGTACAGTGTTTGAATATGCTCAGAATTGACAAAAATGCAGTGTGTGTGCATGTGTTCAAGTTTACACAGATATTGAGTGTGGGTGTGCTCACAGTGAACTAAGTGTTGATATATCAGTGTATTTGGGTTATTCAGTTAAAGAACAGTTTTGACTATCGCAGTTATGCATTCTACATTACAGAAAATGAAAGAGGAGAAGAGTGTACCTCAGCAGCGCCATAGGACAGATGCGACTCTGGCTCGTGTAGCAAAAGCTCCAATGGCGAGCCCCGCGCGTGGCTCCTGAACTGCCGAATGCCATCGAGAGGCAGCACGTGTATCGTCGGTCTGTAGGTCGCCGGGTCGAACGGTCAAACGGTCGAACGCTCAACGGCAAGAGCTTGACCTTAGGGTCCACATCCATCTCTGGGGGAGTCCCACCTCATGGAATGTCGTCTGCCATCTCGAGAAGGGTGTAAAAATGGTGAAAAGTGTGAAAAGTGGGCAAGAATGCCAAAAGTCAACCCCGAGAGGTGAAAAATGAGAGGAAAGAGTCGGAGTGTGGAAAAGGCACGAAGATCGAGGGTAACTCGGTGGAAAATAATCCCAAGTGGTGGAAATCGAGAAGGGGACACCGAAATCGCGTTTCATTCGGTGCAAAGTGTGTGAAACGGAAAGGGTTTCGTGAATTGAACGATGGAAAAGGCTTGAAAACACGAGAAAAGCTCGGATAGGTTGGAAAATCACCTAAAGAGAGAGATGAGTGTTTTTTGAACTTAGAGAAGTGAGAATATAGGGTTTGGAACCCTATATTTAAAAGACCCGAGGCTAAATGACAAAACGGCCCCGAAATTGCCATTTTTGGCCGATCGGCCAAATTGTTAGCCGATCGGCTAACAATTTGCCAATGAGCTCCTTTTGTGGCCGATGGACTCCCATTGTGGTCAATGCACTTCCCACACCCTTGTTTGGGTCATTTTTGTTGATTGGCACCTTCATCTCTCAAGGCAGTGCAAAAAAATACACTTTTGAAGCTTAACCGGCCTTCATGTTGACCTCGAAACACGTCTTTCATGTGCGTTACTGGATACGCACAAGATGTATCCTTTTTCGTATCTTTTTGTATATCACGATATTCGAGAATTGCTTTCGAATTTCATTACCTTGCGTTGTCTCGCACGTTATTGGCATTGTCATGCATTTCATAACTTGCATTGTCTTGCTCGTTATTTGCATTGTTTTGCATCCCCTATATCTTGCATTGTCTTTCTTGTTATTTGCATTGTTTTGCATCCCCTATAACTTGCATTGTCTTGCTCGTTATTTGCATTGTTTCGCATCTCCTATAACTTGCATTGTCTTGCTTATTATTTGCATTGTTTTGCATCCCCTATAACTTGCATTATCTTGCTTGTTATTTGCATTGTTTTGCATCCCCTATAACTTGCATTGTCTTGCTCGTTATGTGCATTGTCTTGCACTCCCCCTCTAACTTGTGCATTGTCTTGCACCCCTACTAACTCGTGCATTGTCTTGCACCCCCACTAACTTGTGCATTGTCTTGCACTTCCCCTACTAACTTGTGCATTGTCTTACACCCCCTACTAACTTGTGCATTGTCTTGCACTTCCTCTCTAACTTGTGCATTGTCTTGCACCCCTACTAACTTGTGCATTGTCTTGCACCCTCTACTAACTTGTGCATTGTCTTGCACTTCCCCTCTAACTTGTGCATTGTCTTGCACCCCCCACTAACTTGTGCATTGTCTTGTACTTCCCCTCTAACTTGGATTATCTTGCACCCACTAACTTGCGTTGTTTCGCATCCATCTAACCTGCGTTGTTTCGCACTTCTCTAACTTGCGTTGTTTCGCACCTTCTCTAACCTGCGTTGTTTTGCACTTCTCTTACTTACATTGTTGTGTACATCTTTAACTTGCGTTGTCTCGCACGTTACTTGCATTGTTATGCGTTACACTCAACCCGCGTTGTCTCGCACCCTTAGGTTGCATTGTCTTGCATCACTTTCGCGTTGTTATGCGTCACCCTTAGGTTGCATTGTCTTGCACCCCTTTTCTCGTTGTCTCGCACCTTTAGGTTGCATTGTCATGCACCCCTCCACTTGCGTTGTCACGCGCTTTTCACTTGCATTGTTATGCAATTTTCTAACGATATTGTACCTATTAAGTTTCTTTCTTTTGTAGGCACGATATTGTATGTACGGTTCATTTGAAGCTGACGCAACCAGACAAACCGGACGGTATTGTATATTCTCCGCGTGAGATGTATCGAGAACTGTATAATTCTCTTATATCCTTTATGCATGTAATGTAGTTTGTTTTTATCTGCTTGCTTAAACTATTGCATGTTGTGCTTCGTTACAGCTCTTTTTGCATGATCATAAGTTATGTTCGGCATCGTGCATGTCCTTTGCATCCTACCCCTGCCCGCGGGCACATATCTTGCTATCTTGTATGCATGTCTAAGTCTTCGGCCTTGTCAAAAATGGGTCGTCTCTAGGCTTTGACATTCACTCCCATCATTTCTATGACTTTCGAGTTCTGTCAAAGAGGGGCAACTGTAGACACCCCATTTTTGACTGTCCTCAAGACTTGGATGTCATCGTTTGAACACTCGATGATCATCCATGCTCAGGTTCGTTTTGAGTTCTTGGGGGTCTTGATCGCACGCCTTGCCTCAAGATCTCTCAACTTGTCTGTTTTGTGCTTGGTTGTGGACCAAGCACTTGTGTTTTTGCTTCTGAGGGGAAGAGGGGGGCTTGTTGGCCATCCCCTCAACCCATCGGCTAAGGCATGAAGCCATCGGCCTTGTTTTCTTGCCATCGGCCAAAAGTGTTGGCCGATCAGCACTTTTTTTGGCCGGTCGGTCCTTATGTTGGTCGATCGACCATATTTTTTAGTCGAACCCTGTTCATCTGCTTTTTGCAGATATTTTATACCAACTGTCACAGCTGGCATGCACAATTCACCCCTTCCATACACGTGTATGGAGGGATTTGCCCCTTGGCTTAGCTTCTCCAAGAAGCTTTGGAATTGAATTCTATAAGAAGGGAGCTCCTCCTCCCTTCTCAGAGGTTCAGAAAATTCAGTCTTGAAGGATAGATATACTTTTGTATCTATATTCCTTTGTTTGACCTTGTTTTGTGCTCTAAAGTGTTGTTTTGTCTTACTATTGTACACAAACACACACTAGAACACCATCCTCTTGTAGTTGAGGTCCCTTGAGGCTGATTTCAGAGTTCTTGAGCTGGTTTTAGTTAGAGAAAGCTGCTGGAGCTTTGTTCTTGAAGAGTTTCTACAAGGGTGAGCAACTAACCTTTAGATACCCCATTTTGGCTCAAGCTTTTAGCCCTTCTTGCTTATTGTTTTAAGCTTAATTCTTAACTGATAAAAGTTCTAATTTTTGATGCTTTAGATCTTTGCTTAAGATCACTTTTTGGTTTGGGGTTGTTTACCCCCTCTTAAGCCTTGTTTGGAGCCATCCCTTTTGGCCTTTGTTCTTGTCTTCGCATGACCTTTCTACCATTGAAATCCAGAGGATTTTCAATGGTGGAAAGGTAGTTTTGAGGTCTTAAATAGGAGAGGGTCATCCTCTCTCCTTGTTGTCTCATTTGCTTGTATATTTGGCTCACATTGGTAGCATGTTTGCTTAGCATGTTTTAGCTCCATTTCAGCAAGTATTTGGTGTTATTTCGTCATGCTATACCTCTGTTTTGAGTTGGTTTAATGGCCTCTTACATGCTTCATGTACTTGTCTTGCAATCTTCTCATTTTCCTTAACATGCATCTTGTGTTTAGACCATCATGCTTACATGTTTTGGCTTAACTTTAAGAAGCTTTTAGCCTTGTGTTACCATGCTTAAGCTCTGTTTTGTATTGTCTTGATCATATATGCCATGCTTTTTATAGCCCTAAGGCATCTTAGCTTGTTAGCTTCAAGTGTCCATGTCACTAGCATGTATTACTTGGCTTATTTCAATGATTTGGCATCATTTGTTATGTTATTTCAGTCCATGTTTCATGCTCATACACTTGCACCTATCACTCCTTTAATGCTTTAAAGAGTTAATGTTTTATACCTCATGAATGGATCATTGTACATGCCTCCATGCTTAGGTCTTTTAGATGCTATCTAAGTGGGTTTTTGGTCTTGTTTTACCATGCCATAACTCTATTTTTCATTGGATAATTCACGCCATGTTTGGTTTTGATAGATGTAGTGTAACACCCCTTTGTAGCCTTGCATGCCTCATGCCTTTTGGAGTTGTATTCTAGCTTGTGTTGGCTAGTTTCGAGCATGTTTTTGGTCTTGTCTTGACCTGCCTTGAGATTGTTTTGAGTGCCCTTGGCCCTTTGGGGCTTGATTCTCATGGCCATGGTTTGAGTCCCTTGGCTAGTTTCAAGTTTTAAGCCTTTTTGCATAATTTGCTTGCTTTATTTGGTTGGTTTGGCACATTTCCATGCAAGATTTCAGAGCTTATCATGTTTGTCACATGTCTATATTTGTCCCCTTTTGAGTGTTCTTGAAAGTTGCCCTCCCATGCCTAGGTGATAGGCCATCACATGTGCATGTTTGTATGTGCTTTTGTCTATAATTTCTTAGCATTTTTGGCCACTGATTTGGGCATGTTTAAGAGCTGTCCACTTTAGTTTAAGTCCATCTTTGCATGTTGTTGCATGTTTGTCTTGCATGTTGTTGCATATTTGCTTCAGTTTGCATGTTTGTTGCATACCATGCATGTTTACATGTTAGGTTGTATGCCTATTGCATATTAGATGCATTGCATGATCTTGTTCCATACTTGTTGCATGCTTGAGTTGTTCCCATCATGCTTGCATGTTTGCATTGCATTATGTATGCATCCCTCCCTCTTGATCAAGCATGATAGAGGTTGGGGCCCCTTATGTGTTTTGTGCATTTCATTTGATATTGAATTGCACACTTGGCTCTTTTGGCCATCATGCATTGGAATGCGTGATTGGTGTCCCGAGGGTTGAGAACTACATTCCTTTGAGTTTTAAACATGATAAGGGGTGTAGTTCAAACATTGTCTTGTAAATGCATTGCCATGCTCTGTTTGTCCTCTGCTGCAGCAAAAGGAGCATTTTATAGGAAGAGATGGCCGATCGGCTATCTTCAGTGCCGGTTGGCTACAAATGTCTGGCCAAGAGAATTATTTTTGGTCGATGACCAGTTTCCCTTGGCCAATAGCCTTATATTCCGGCCGATGGCCTCTCGGATTGTCCTTGAGGTGATTCAGAATCATCACAGAGAATTGCACAGTTTTCAGAGCTGAAAAACAGTGCAAACAGAGGCAACATGAGGCATGGCAACAGATTTCCGAGCGAAGCTGACCAAGCATGCATTTGTTCTTTTTCCCGAGGCTGCTTTACTGTTTTCATAACTTAATTAATTTGTTTAATTAGTTAAGAGTTTTGTAATAATTAATTAGCTTGTAAGTTAGGTAATTAGTTGATTTCTATTATTCTTTTGGTCTCTCCTTCGAGAGAGCCAATTGGTTTAATAAGCGTGCGTGCGTGTGATGCATGTCTTCCAACCCCCATTTCTTTCTCCCATTTACTTAACTGCTTACGATGGTTAGTTTTAGGGTATATTTCATTTAGCATCCTTATACTCACATGTTTGCATCCATTCATCTGTATTGCATGCACTGGGCTCGGCGCATCATACTAACTGCATTGTATTTCAATTCCAAATTGAATACATGTTATCTAATCGCATCTCATACACCATCTTAGAATAGTCGAGCCTATTTCTAGTTGCATTTTTGCATGTGCTGCATTAGCCATCTTAACATAACTAGGATCATGCATTGATTACTAACTAGTTATTGTTTTGGCTCGAAGTACTAGGTAAGCTCTTATGCTTTAGCATACTGCATGCGTGTGAGTGTTGACATGACAGCATGCTTGCCATGAGGTTAATTGCTTATGTGATATAACTGCCTGAATGCCTGTGGGTGAAGGTTGGATCGCTTGAATTGGAATAATTCATTAAATCCTCGATTTGGCCTACTTGCGAGTAGCAAACTTCAAACCATTTCCAAACAAACAAATATGCAATGCTTTGTTCCAAATTAGGCGATCTAGTCTATACTTGTGTGTTGTGCGCATCACATAGTAATTCTAGCTAATAACTGGAATAAGAACGCATGTGTTTTCAAAAACAAGATATCATGCTTAGTACAGGCCGATCTTTGATCGGGCGAGCGGGGGTGCTCATTGCATGACCTTGCCCTCTCATACCCAAGTTCCTGAGCCGAGGCAACTTTGGTAATGACGGACACGTGGCCTTAGGCACGAGTCAGGGTTTCCTAAATTTCCCCAAAATAAAATATTTAGGTGGCGACTCTGTATCTGGCAAAGCAGTCCATGTTTGACACTTCTTTCTTAAAAATCAGTTTTCCAAAACGATTTGCCGGATTTGGACTCTTTGGTGATTTATCGGTCTTGCATTGCACTTTGCGAGATTAGATTCAGAACCGTGACATTTGAGTCCGAACTGTGGTAGGCCCAAATGAACAAAACGGGATTTTCCCGGGACGTTCGGGCGCGTCCACAAGTGTCCAACGAAATTGACTAATTTTTAATATTGAGAGAGGCTGGGGATCATAATTCCAAGTATGTAAGAAAAAAATAAATAAAAACATAATAAATAATTAATTCACTAATTTAATTGGATAACTACTCCTACAGTAATTTATTGAATTATGGGGCATTTACATACAAGTCTCATTTTGTGAACTTATACCCCATTAGGTCCTAAATAAAATTATTTGCTCCTTCAAGTCCCATTAATTTTTAATAACCCAATTTAATCCACTCATTTTATCTTAGTTCTCTCTCAGAGTCAGTAGTCTTCTTCAATGAAGAAGCCATTGCAGCAGCAGCAGCAATACTAGTGAAAGAGAACTCCCCAGATGTCCCTCCTCTTCCTTCTCTTTCTCTCTCTACAACTCCACTTCTCTCCTCTCTCCTCCTCCACCACCGCCTTCGCCGCCCGCTACCTCTACGCCACCGCTTTATCATGTAACTGAATTTAGGCTTTCCTCTTCTGATGTCTCGCTAAGCTTTCTTTCAATAGGTCTCTCCAAGGCATTTTAATGCGTTTTCGGGTCTTGATGCAATTGCTCATTTGCTTCTTTTTACGTGAGATTCTCTTAGCTAAGGTTTTGTTTTGGATTGGGAGCTTGAGCGCTCCTTCCTCATCTATATCGTTTCCCACATCGTTATTGTTCTATTCCCTCAAAAATGAAAGGCGGGAAGAACAAATAGTCTGCTGCTAAGCTATCTTCCCTTCGTTCCAGAAAGAGATGATGGTAGGGCCAAGACCTGTGAGTTCGATTATCTCTCTCTGCCGAATCCTTTGGTCAGAAGGTCGATTTTTCTTGGGCTGCAAAAGAGGGAAAAGTGGACAATTCTATGGTGGATCGTAAGGGAGCTTCGTCTCCGAAAAGTCAGATGAAGAAAGACTACATTGTTCTTCTGAATTCTAATTTGAAATTGAGAACATTATCAGTTTATAATATTCTCAATTTTAATCATGAAAAAATTTGAGAAATTTTTCAAAATTGATAATTATAAATTTCTTAGTTTTGATAATATTCTTAGTTCATACTAGAAAAAATTGAGAAAATCCTTAGTTTTGATAATTATAAATTGAGAACATTCTCAGTTTTAAAATTGAGAACATTCTCAGTTTTGGGATTAAAGGGCAAAATGTCTTTTTACCTATAAATGGGACTTAATGGTTCAAAAACTTTTTGACAGGACCTAAGTTACCACCAAATATGTAGATAGGACTTTTTGGTAATTAATCCTTGAATTATTAATCATTTCACTGCTAATCCTGTTAATCAAACAAGACTTTTGTGTAATAGTTGGTCTCTCAAATATACTGGGGCACCCCTGATAACATACTCTTGTTTTTAGGGTATTTCATTCTTTATGATTTTTATTGTTTTGTGTATTAGATGAATTTCCATAGTGTAAAACTTTTAAATCTAATTTACAAAAGTTTTTTTTTTTTTTTTTCATGTTTTGTTGCTTTCAATGATTTTTTTATTTTATTTTATATTTTGGTCATTTTTTTAATATAAAATTTAAATATATTTAAAAAATAAAATATTTGTGAAAAAATCTAAAAATAATTCAATAAATACAAAAAAATGAAAATACATTGGATTTTTTTTTTTTTTTTTTGTATTTATCAAAGCAAAGCAAAGCAAGTTTTAAATCATTCTTCTCTACTCGACTCTATCTAAGGCCATTTCGTTAGTCTAATTAAGGAGATTTATATCTTTATTTACTATACTAGTCCACGTCAATGTAGGTTTATCCCTTTCCCTAACACTACCATCTACCGTCACTGTATCCCATCTCTTCACTGCTGTTTCTGTTGGTCTTCGTTGCATATGACTAAACCATTTTAATCTGTTCTCTCTCAACTTATCTTCTATCGGTACTACTCCTACCTAGGGCTGTGCAAAATACCGCCTAATCTGCTAAAATCACATTGATCCGCATCAATTTGCACTGCTCTAACCGCTAACCGCTGTTTAAACTTTAAAAATTATAATCCGCTAATCGAACCGTTCCGTTCCGCTATAGTTAATACATATATATTTTTTAATCTCCAATGAAATATTAATGTAAAAATGAGTGTGAGAAAGATTTATGACATGAAATTTATTACAAATTGGTGGCTATATATGAAACATATTATGTAAAATTACTTTATGTTATATATCTAAAAAATATTATACAAATTAGTGTTATATATTATGCAAATGTATGATAATTAGTTAGAATATTCTTCAATCCGTTAATTTGCCAAAAACCGCCCAAATAGCAACTTGTCAATCCGCTAATCTGTCATTCAGTTTGTAATTTTACTCTTAAACTGCCCGAACTACACCGCCCACACCCCTACTTCTACCAATTCTCGAATATATTTATTCCTAACTTTGTCTTTTCGAGTCTTGCCACACATCTATTCTAGCATCCTCATCTCAGTAACATTCATCTTCTCTACATGTTGTTTCTTAGTTACCCAACATTTCGTCTCGTACAACATCGTTGGTCTAATAGTCATTCTATAGAACTTCCATTTTAGTCTAATGGGTACTGGTTTATCACACAATACTCCACATGCACTCATCTACTTAAGTCACCCCACCTTAATTCTGTGGACCACATCTGCTCCAATCTTCCCAATCGTTGTGATAATCTATCCTAAATAACGAAAATGTTCACTCTTTAGATAGTTCTTGGTTCTCAATTTTCACTTCTTCTCTGCTTCCATTGTGACTGTTACTAAAATTACACTCTATATACTCTATTTTAGTTTTACTTATCCTAAATCCTTTAGATTCAAATGCTTTTCTCCAAATCTCTAACTTAATGTTAACTCATTTTCTAGTTTCATCTACTAACACAATATCATTTGCAAAAAGCATACATGTAACAACCCCGATCTCTGATTAAACGTTAAACCAAGATTAAGAATACTCAATAAGTAATTAAGATGCAATTCTAAATTAATTGCATATGTGTTGTATTATTTGTGTCTCTATCTGTCTATCGTAGAAAAATCTGTTCATGTTTATGTTTCGTCCTGCGAATTGAAGGCCTTATTTGCATCCAATCACGAAATTAACTTGATTTATGTGTTATTTGGACTTTTTAGAATTTTATGATAGGTTTGATTGAAATTCGATTCGAAACGATTAAATTAAAATAATTGATGTCCATTTGTTTAGCTTTAATTAAGTCACATTAATTCAAGCCTATATAAGGCTCATATGAACTCATTAGTTCACTTTACACTCTCATATCACCCTTCATTGAAAGAAAAATGTGAGAGAAAGAGAGAATGAGAGGGTGAGAGTGGACTTCAAGAAGGAAATAGAGGAAT
This sequence comes from Camellia sinensis, assembly GCF_004153795.1. NCBI lineage: Eukaryota > Viridiplantae > Streptophyta > Magnoliopsida > Ericales > Theaceae > Camellia > Camellia sinensis. The sequence continues at coordinate 378,659 of NW_021027095.1, read as the reverse complement.
TCCTAGGTAACTAAGGGGCAATTAGAGAATTGAGCTTGGACTCATTAAGAATTCAAAGAATTGAGGACTTTAGGTAAGACTTTCATTCCTTAAGCCTTCATTTGACTCACTTTTACAAGAATTCAAGAGAATTTAGTTGAATTGTGCAAGAATTGAGCTAGTGAGGTAGGAAGAAGAAATACATCATGCATGAATGCATATTTTCATCCATTTTGAGCTTACTTGCTAAGTTTTCTCACATGCATGCACCAAGCCTACCATAGTTTTGAGAATTCATTATGTTTTCCATCAATTTGCCTACTTTGATCATGATTTAGAAGTTTTGAACTCACTTCATTGCATATATGATATGCTTTCAAAGTTTTGAGTTTACTTTTGAGCAATGGGCAAGCTTTTGGGCCTTGATTTCATGAAATGATCTTTAATTCTCCATGTTTTCTAAGTTTAGACATGTTTTCTCAAGTTTTGGAGCCCAAAGGCTAAGTTTGAAGGCATTAAATTCAAGTTTTGCAGCTTGGAGGTAAATCTAGAAATTTTAGAATTCGACCTCTCCGCTCGAGCAACAGAACTTGCGCTCGAGTGACCACTCTGTGATCTTGCACTTCCGCTTGAGCGACCAGAAGTCCGCTTAAGCGTGAAATGCAAGCTCCCAGAAGTTTTATGTTTTTGTAGATCGCTTAAATGACAAAAGTTGCGCTCAAGTGAGGACCTCAGTCTCACACTCGAGCGACCGTCGAGCGGAGAATTCATACAACCAGTACTTTTGTAGACCGCTCGAGCGACAGAAGTTGCGCTCAAGCGACTACTCATATTTTGCATGTCCGCTCGAGCATAAGTGAATGAAGTTACGCTTGAGCGGAACCCTTATTTTCAGCAAATTTTTTTAAGTGTTTCCAACTGTTTTCTGAAATATTATTTTCTGTATGAATGAATGGTTGTCCAATGTTTATGAAATGTACTTGTGGCATCATTAGCTTCAGATGGCATCTGTTATCTATTTTGTTATGTCCTAATTATGGGCCAACTGTACGTCTCATGAGCCGATTGTACCATCTCCGTACACGCGAGTCAACTGTATGCCTTTATGGCTGTCTTTTTATGGGTCAACTATTTTTGTTAGTGCTAATAGATGTACCACGTATGATTAACTGTAAATTCTGATTATGAATATGATTTTCATTCCATTTATGTTATAAATATTGATTTTTGAACAAGAATATGAATATGAATCCGTTTCTGATATGAACTCTGATTTCTGACTCTGTGATGGACATCATTCATTAAAACCCTTTACTCTGTTATTATTCACTGGGCTTTCGCTTACTGTTTATATTATGTATGTACATGAGCAGACGCGTAACTAGGCCTAAGCTGCTGCCTGGCGAATTTTTGCATTAGTCAGTCACCGTGTCTCTCGAGAAGATTCCTTTTTGAGAAGTCAAGTTTTGTGATCCTGTTGTAGATGTTCTTTTGTTTTTGTTTGGTTTGTCTACTTGTACATTGGACGAAGTCTCTTATGATACTATGTGTATGGGAGTTTGACATCATATACGTTTAAATATTATCTATTTTATGTATGTCTGCACAGCTCAATCGACTACGTATATTTTGTATAATTGCTTCCGCAGCCCCTAAATATACGTTATTTTGTTCAAAGGCCTTTGGTAATCCAAAGGTTACTGGCCGGTTACGACGCTAAACCTATAGGGGCAGGTTTGGGTCGTGACAATACACAATGTCACATCATCCTGAATATCGCACGTCAACTCATCTATAACTAAAATAAAAAGATAAAAACTTAAGGTTGATTTTTGGTGTAACCCTATAGACATTAAAAATTAACTCGTCTTTACAGTAGGCGATCTAATAATGGTCACTACACTTTCATACATATCCCTAATCACATCAATATAACCTTTTGTCACCCATTTTTTCTCTAACAGCCACTAGATTATATCCCAAGGTACTTTATCATGTACTTTCTTAAGATCGATAAAAACTATATGAATGTCTCTTTTCTTTTCTTTATACTTTTCTATTACTTTCTTCAAAAGATAGATCGCTTCCATTGTTGACCTACTAGGTATAAACTCAAACTGATTCTTTGACACCTCTGTTATATCTCGCAATTGACGTTTCATCACTCTCTCTTCCCATACTTTCATTGTGTGACACATTAACTTGATTCCTCTATAGTTGTTATAATTTTGAACATCTTCTTTATTCTTATATATTGGCACTAAAATACTCTTTCTCCACTCCTCTAGCATTTTCCTAGTCAACAAAATCTTGCTAAATAACCTAATCAACCAAGCAACCCCTTCTTACTTAAACATTCCTACGCTTCAATACGTATATCATCGGGTCTTAAAGCCTTACTCAATTTCATCTTCTTAAGTGCAAACTCTACTTCAAAGTCCCTAATCCTATGATAGAACGTATAGTCCTGGTTTTCATTATTACTATCTACTTTCTCCCTGTATGACCTACCTCTATGTTTCTCATTTAAAAACTTCTCAAAATAGTTCTTTTATCTCTCCTTAATCTTTTCATCCTTCACCAACACCTTAGAGTCTCCACCCTTGATGCACGTAACCTGATTAAAATATCTTATTTTCTTTTCTCTTATCTTAGCAAGTTTGTATATTATCTTCTTTCCCTCCTTACTATCTAGTCCAGTGTATAGGTCATCATAGGCTTTTAACTTAGTCTCCCTCACTACTTTTTTGACCTCTTTATTGGACAATTTGTAGCGCTTAAGGTTTTCCTCAATTCTATCATTCTGCTACTTTTTAAAGCTCTCTTTTTTCGTTTTTATTACCATTTATACCTCATCCCTCCACCACCAAGTTTCTCTAAAGTTGGGTCCCTTTCTTTTCAACTCTCCAAGAACTTCTCTTGAGATTCTCTTCATACAATTGGCCATCGAGTTCTACATAGTGTTAACATCATCTTCTAAATCCCAAGTACCTTCTTTATCCATTCTATTATTATATGTGTTTAGTTTATCCCATTGTAAGTCCCACCATCTAGTTTTACGACACCTACTATCTTTTCAAATTTGGTATTGCTCTTTACAACATAAATCTAGTATCAAAATCCTATGTTGAGATGTCAAGATCTCTCTAGGAATCACCTTACAATCGCTACATTTTAGATGGTCCCTTTTTCTTAATGGAAAGTAATCTATTTGGCTCCTAATTGACCCACTCTTGAAGGTTGTAAAATGCTCCCCTCTTTTCTTATACATAAGATTGGCCACCACTAGGTCAGAAGCCAACACAAAATCTAAAATACTCTCTCTAGCCTTATTTCTATCACCAAAACCATACCCACCACGCACCCTCTTATACCTTAGTTTATCTACTCCTACATGTCCATTGAAATCACCACCTATAACTAGGTTCTCTCCTACGAGTATCTCTTGTAATACCTCATGCATTTCGTCCTAAAAAACTTTCTTAGTCTGATCATCTAATCCTACTTTGGGGGGCGTATGCACTAATAATGTTCACTATATTCTCTTCAATAACTAGTTTAACTTACATAATCCTATCACCTTTCCTAATGGCCGCGACTACATTTTCTACAAGATTCTTGGCAACTATTATTCCTATCTCATTCTTGTGTCTATCATTGCCACTATAATATAGCTTAAAACTGGTATCCTCTATTTCCCGAGCTTTCTTACCCGTCCACTTAGTTTTTTATATGTAAGCTATACTAACTCTTCTCATAATCATGACATCCGCCAATTCTATAGTCTTACTAGCTAAAGTTCTTATATTTCATGTGGCTACCCTAAACCTATAATCTTGGACTAGCTTCTTTATTCGTGCTCGTCCAAAAAACGCAGAAATCTTTGCCTATTTTTCACTCTACCTAGGCATCGATGCGGCGCCTCTTGCTCACTTTTCAAAACACCCAGAGGCAGGAGCAACGTGTCACATAAGGGGAATGACCTAGTATTTAATCGATTAGTTGATTACAATTTTTACATTATACACATTGAATCAGGGAGAATAATTGGAAGAATTTCCTGTCAAAGAGATTTTTAAAATTTAATTACAAAAATTATAAAATAATTTATAATTTTATTTTTAATATTTATAATATTTATCACTAATAAAAATATTTTTTCAAACCTCCATTGAAACGTAATTTCCCCATAATAATTTGAATCACCACTCTTTTTTTAATACATCGAAAGCCATAATTTGTTGACGGAGAGTCTTGCATGTGACCACACTTAAAATTTTAATCAATTAGTTGATTACGATTTTTACATTATACACATTGAATCAGGGAGAATAATTGGAAGAATTTCCTGTCAAAGAGATTTTTAAAATTTAATCACAAAAATTATAAAACAATTTATAATTTTATTTTTAATATTTATAATATTTATCACTAATAAAAATATTTTTTCAAATCTCCATTGAAACGTAATTTCCTCATAATAATTTAGTGCTACTTTGCCAATACATTTTTTTTTTTCAACTTGCCTCCATTCCATAGCACTGAAATTTCTCTGGTTTATAGAGAGGGAAAAAAAAAGGTTAGTTTTAGAAATATTTTTGAAAGAGAAAAATAGAAGGGGCTAAAGAGAGGTTGGTGAATTAAAACCGGCTTCTAGATGGATGACCACCGGTTATTGTTGGACGGAATGTCTTACCAAACTATTACATTTTCTCATTTGACCGAATTACCATTGTTGAGTTGTTTTTATCTTTTTATTTTTTCCTTGTTTGGCAACCTAATTTTTTTTTTGGTGGAAATTTTTTTGTCTCTACATGTCCATTTGGAAAGTGATTTTTAATATTTTTTTTGACTTTTTATGAAAAAAAAAATGATGAGAAAGAATTTTTAAATTTTTTTTTAAAAACTTTTTTGACTTTTTTAATAATTTTTTTAAAATAGCCATTTGCCTATAGGGTTTATGTTTGGAAAAGTATTTAGCTTCTTGGATTGGAGGTTGACGTTGCCCTTGTGAGCCTATCATGGCACATTTTGATTGTTTAAATCGTTCACTTGTAAGGCTCATTAAGAAAATTATCAATTTAAAAAGTTAAGTTAATTGAATATTGGTAACAATCTAATCGGATCACAAAATTATGTTTAAAAAAATGTACTTTCTATACTTAAAATTATATTTGCCTTTTATTTTTTTGTATTATTTTGTAGTTCGATCAGTTTGATCAATTTAATTTTTGATATGCCTTGATCTTTTCAACAAACTCTATCGAGTAATAGGTTGTATCATTGAGGTGAATCCGTGACGGACTTACAACTAGTTAACAGCACCTGCCAATCTAAATAATGGGGCTGACGAGAAGTGAATTTGCCTAACTCGTTGGTGGACTCACCGATTCTCAACCTATGCTTCCGAGGACAAATATGTCATTTCACACCCTCAAGAAAGAGGCTGGGTAGGCATGAGCCGTTGTTTTGGGTCAAAAGATAAATAGAAAAAAATAGAAAAAAACTATATTAGTTTTGAGGTCGTTAAGAGTCAATGCCATGTAGGGTTTTTGATTATTGATTATAAATACTAACAAATATTTCAATCCTTCCCACCAAAACCCAACTGTTTATTCAACTTCTAACACACATTTCATTCATTCTTCTTCCTTTCACATTTACTCTCTTTTTCTCTCTCATTGAAAATGCAACTTTTCCAAAACATGTTCCATTTTGTATACACAAAAATATAGAGAGAGAAGGGAGAGGGAGAGAGAGAGAGGAGAGGGAAGAGATGGATAGTTCTTCCATGGGGGCTGGGTTCATGGCAGTTTTTGCAGTCTCAGGAAGTGTGGTGATTCTTGCCCATCAAGTTCATAAGCGCCTTGTCTCCGACTTCATGAAGAAGATTGAATTTGAATTGGGTAAATTTCTCTTGTTTGGTTGTATTTCGTATTTTGTGCTTTTGTGTTTTCATTAAAAAAAAAAAAGAAAAAAAAGAGAAGTTTTCAGAATTAGAAATTAGTTTGATAAAAATAAACAGAAAAACAAAAAATAATTTGAATTTCAAAATTGCTTGCTCCCCTAAAAAGAGATTATATGGAAAGTAATGAGTGTTTTTTTTTTTTTTCATATTTTTGACGAAACTAGATTTTGAAAAAAAAAAAAATTCTGAAAATGATGTTTGGTTGAGTTTTGAGATATGTTTTATGAACATTTTTCAAAAACTGAGTGGTCAAAAAAGAAAAATGAAAAAGAAAAAAAAGAAAAAAAAACGCACACACATTATTTTCATATGATTGTTTTTTCTTTTGGGCAGTAATGATTTTTGAAATTTTTTTTTTAGTGTTTTATTTGTTAAATTTTAAAATATTTTTTAGACGAATGTTTTGAAAATTCAACGGGATGAAAATTTGAAAACAACTTTTTTGTTATTCTCTAAAAGTATATTTAAAAAAAAAAAAAAAAGAAGAAAAAAAGAAGCAGCAGAAAACAAAACCCAAATTGGAAACTCATTTCATATCATTTCTTTCCTTTACATTTTCTCATTATCCCCTTACGATCTTCACCGAAAAACAAAAACAAAAACAAAAACAAAAAAAGAAAAAAAATCAATGTCCATGACTATATATGCTTAATGAATTTGAATTGGGTATTATGAATTTATGATATTTTTCAATGGTAACTCACTTCATACCATTTTTTTCAAATTTTTCTTTCTCTTATGACGATGTAGAAGGATCACACAAAGATGAACCCAAGAAAAAGGTCCGGTTTGCCGACGACGTGGTAGAGCCGTCATCTGACAATAAAGAATATCGCAAAAAGCATTTGCCAAAAACATCAGCCAACATCGATGACCGAAATTCCATCGTAAACCAGACCGATGATGAGAAATTGGTGGACACCATGCCCCTCAATTGGCAAGTTTTGTATAAAGGGAAAATACAATGTAAAACACATAGAAGCCACAGCATCTCACACTGCTTATAATTAATTTCATTTTATTTTATTTAGGTGTGTATACAATTTTAAAGAAATGTATATGTAGCTGTTGAATAGTCACAACTTTTTATCCATGTAACAAACATCTCTGGTTTACTTTATAAGAATTGAAGAGGAACTCACACAAATTCTGAATAAATGTCACAAATTTTCCTGTTGGTTTATTTATTTATTTTTTTAAGAAAAGAAAATTGCTATGCCCTTGTTGTGTTTGTTAATTTTTTTTTTTTTTTTGGGTAATCTTTTCTGCTAAGTAATAAGCATAGGAGTCCTCGCATCACCTACAATATTATATTTTCATAATTTTACTTAAAAATAATATACAATTAAAATTCATTCTGTGTAGTTATCATTTGCAAATTTTAACACAAACTTGTATTAACAAAGAAGAATCATACAGATTATCTGAGGTAAATGATTATGAAAGTAGGTATGCATATTGTAGGAGAGGGTTCAAGAAAAGAGTTAGAAAATTCGAAGATCTTCGAAGATCCTTAAAGAACAACTTCGAATTCTCTAGAATATGATGAGAAGCTTAGATTCTTCAATAATCTCAACTTAGGAACACGACAACAAAGGAGATGATGGAGATAAGAGATTGGGTGAAGAAGAAGGCAAAATGGCTAGAGAATAGAATAATGGCAAGGCTCTCCCATGGATCTCCCACTTTCACTCTCAAGGTTGATGTGAAAATCCCTCCTTTTGATTTCGAACCAAAGACTAAGATTGTTCAAAAATCCATTTATTTCACAAGGTGGTTTTATAAAAACAAATAATTAAGTTGAAACTTATAAAGAGGTACGAAGAATCCCTACCTTAAGCTTAGAAGGTGGAAGAGAAGAACTCGGAAAAATCCAATGTCAACAAAACCACGAGCCACATAGATCAAAAGAAAGCCCTTGAGGCAATTTACAATGTATCTCAAAGGACCAAGATAAGAAGGTACCTTTAAGTGAGTAGATCTAAAGATCTAAGTGAGAAAAAGTGAGTTTTGAGAGAAAGAGAGAGAGTTACGGGTGAGAGAGGAAAAAGGGAAGCAACTAATGAGAGAGAAGTGTCTTTGGGTCTATTTATAGTGACTAGGTATTAATAGAATAATAGCTCCAAAGTCAAATGAAAAGAAAAAGTCAAAAATCCCTAAAAAGCAAGGCCTACCCAAAACAATCAAGGGCGATGATCGTCCTAGACCTCGAGGAACTTGTCCTGTCAAGAGATTGTCATAAAGCGATAACATGGTCAAGGTTGTCGAGTTTGCAATCGCACCGGGGATATCTCCAGTGAGTGTGTTGTTGTAAAGCTGCAAGACTTGGAGCTTTGGAAGCCTACAAATAGATTCTGGGATTTTCCCAGATAACTTGTTCACAGACATGTCCAAGTCTCTGAGTTCCATGAGATTTCCAAGCTCCTCTGGTATTTCACCATCAAGTTGATTATAGAAAAGCTCGAGCAGTTGCAAATTCTTTAGCAACCCAAGCTCTGCTGGAATCTGACCCACAAGGAAGTTTCCGCTCAATTCAAGATCAACGAGTGATGTCATGTTTCCTATTGATCTTGGGATAAAACCGCGTATCTTGCACGTTGTCAAGACCATAGAATTGAGCTTTGTCAGCATTGAAATATTCTCCGGAAGTTGAACATACATTCCAAAATGTAAATCGTTAGGGTATTAGCATTTTCGTGTAACACTGGTGTACATCAATGAACAATTTAAAAACATCACACATGATAAGCATAGGAACAACAACTGGGGAAAAAAAAAAAAAACCAAACAAACAAACTAACTAACTTTCCAGCCAATTAACAAATTTCATTGATCTTTATATATGTCTCTGTAAATACATAATCGAATTAAAACTGAGTTGGATCCGAAAATTACCTGGAGCCAAGTAGCCATAAGTGCCTGCAATGAGAGTGGTGGTGGAATCTTTCCCTCCTGCTTGCAAAACTTTTGCTATACCAAAGTCTGCTACCTTGGGCTGGTAATTGATATCTAGCAGAATGTTGGTCGACTTGATGTCTCTGTGAATGATGGATGGTTTTAGATCATGGTGGAGGTAGGCCAAACCCTGAGCAATCCCCAGTGCAATCTGATGACGGGTTGGCCAATCCAAAATGATTTTTGATTTGTGAAGCGCATCCCAAAGATTTCCATTGGGCATGTACTCGTAAACCAACAAACTACATTCCAAGCTTGAGAAGTAGCAATACAACTTCACGATGTTCTTGTGCCTTATGCTTCCCAGAGTCTCAACCTCTGTTTTCAACTCTTTTTCCATACGCACGTGCGGGAAAGTCAACGCACGTGCGGGAAAGTCAACGCACGTGCGGGAAAGTCAACGCACGTGCGGGAAAGTCAACGCACGTGCGGGAAAGTCAACGCACGTGCGGGAAAGTCAACGCACGTGCGGGAAAGTCAACGCACGTGCGGGAAAGTCAACGCACGTGCGGGAAAGTCAACGCACGTGCGGGAAAGTCAACGCACGTGCGGGAAAGTCAACGCACGTGCGGGAAAGTCAACGCACGTGCGGGAAAGTCAACGCACGTGCGGGAAAGTCAACGCACGTGCGGGAAAGTCAACGCACGTGCGGGAAAGTCAACGCACGTGCGGGAAAGTCAACGCACGTGCGGGAAAGTCAACGCACGTGCGGGAAAGTCAACGCACGTGCGGGAAAGTCAACGCACGTGCGGGAAAGTCAACGCACGTGCGGGAAAGTCAACGCACGTGCGGGAAAGTCAACGCACGTGCGGGAAAGTCAACGCACGTGCGGGAAAGTCAACGCACGTGCGGGAAAGTCAACGCACGTGCGGGAAAGTCAACGCACGTGCGGGAAAGTCAACGCACGTGCGGGAAAGTCAACGCACGTGCGGGAAAGTCAACGCACGTGCGGGAAAGTCAACGCACGTGCGGGAAAGTCAACGCACGTGCGGGAAAGTCAACGCACGTGCGGGAAAGTCAACGCACGTGCGGGAAAGTCAACGCACGTGCGGGAAAGTCAACGCACGTGCGGGAAAGTCAACGCACGTGCGGGAAAGTCAACGCACGTGCGGGAAAGTCAACGCACGTGCGGGAAAGTCAACGCACGTGCGGGAAAGTCAACGCACGTGCGGGAAAGTCAACGCACGTGCGGGAAAGTCAACGCACGTGCGGGAAAGTCAACGCACGTGCGGGAAAGTCAACGCACGTGCGGGAAAGTCAACGCACGTGCGGGAAAGTCAACGCACGTGCGGGAAAGTCAACGCACGTGCGGGAAAGTCAACGCACGTGCGGGAAAGTCAACTCTGCCCAAATTCTGTCTTTTTGCTCATTTTATGCTCCGACGATGTACAACCTGATTGACACTCAACACACATAAAATATACAGTTTGACTAGCATGTGAAGTTAAGAGATTCTAATTAACGGCATCAATGACGTACATTTCGGCCTTAATCACATCCCCCAACTTACTACTTGCTAGTCCTCAAGCAAGTAAAATAAAATAAAATTAAACAAAATCTATCTATTTCTTCTTTCGTGGGAAAATGGTTGCATTTAGCATATGCAACAAGCCTTTAAACCACAAGGTTACCCCAGGTGGACGAGTAAAGTCTCGTGAGGGTTTCCAGAAATGATACCCACAAACATTAACATATTCATATATACTCAATAACAAATGACCACACTACTTCACCTAACAATCAACTTATGTGCCACTACAGTGTGATATTGCGACATCATGAGTCATTAAAGGCACAGTGGACAAGCATGAAGGAACCTATTGAGTCAAAACCACAATTCAGTTAATACAAAAGTAAAGTTCTCTGTACTTGTGCATACTAGTAGACAAGTCATGAATACCCTTGGTGTAAAGTGCAATCTCCATATTAGTTAACTGTCCACTATAATAGCCCAGTGTAACTCATAATAACACCCAACGTATACAGAAAAACTAACCTGTTGCAGCCAAGATTCTCAAAATTTTTTTTTTTTTTTTTTCAAAATCACAATTCAGTTAGTACAAAAGTAAAGTTTCCTGTACTTGTGCATGCTAGTAGACAAGTCATGAGTACCCTCGGTGTAAAGTGCAATCTCTATATTAGTTAACTATCCACTATAATAGCCCAGTGTAACTCATAATAACACCCATCATATACAGAAAAACTAACCTGTTGCAGCCAAGATTTTCAAAAGTTGTTTTTTATTTTATTTTATTTTATTTTTTTTAAATGACTGTGTAATGTCCTGATCCATCAAGCTTTCTAATCAACCCATGTAACAAGCATTGGGCCAATGACTCCCAAACTAGACGGTTTTAAGGCATTAGGTGTAGAGACACCCCTACGGGCTTAATAACTCGAGTTAAAAAGGCTACGAACCCAAACTAGTCAAATGGTTTTTCTTTCTTTCTTTTTTTTTTTTTTTTAAGAATCTTGGCTCCTCATTTATTCTTTTCTGCAACTCTAGCTATTATCAATGATGTACACCAGGGATTATAATAAAAAGATCACTGCTATGATAGTGTGTTCATGTGAATTAAGGCATACTCATGACAAGTGTACTAATACCACAAACATAGACAACTCTCATCGTGCAAACATGGTATGCAAGTATCTACCCAATAAACTCTTTTCATACAAGTCTACTATGCTCTCTAATTAACATATGCAAATATCATCACTCTACTAGCAAAAAGTCACATCAGGTGAAGTAATGCAATTAAGTGAAACAGGTACAAGCATGAATTATGAGCCAAATAGGAATGCACAAAAGAAAATATAACCCTCATCCCCCAACTTGAATATGGCATTGTCCTCAATGGAAAAGTAAAGAGAAATGAGAGAATATTACCAGAATTGTGGGTGCACATCCAGGAAGGCAGAGAGTAACATATATACACTTCACACTTTCTTTTTTTTTTTGAAGAAAAAAAAAGAACTAAAAAGGAAAATAAAAATAAAAATAAAAGAGAGAAAGCAATATACAGGTGGGGACTACGGGGAAGCCGGTGGTGGTGGTGGTGGGAAATGCTGGGACCTCTGGCTTTTTTTTTTTTTTTGGAGGCCCGAGCAGATACACGTTCGACTCATAGCCTGCCCACACCAAAAGCAAATAGACACAAAGCCGTAGAACCAATCATGAGAATAAAATAAAATATGAAAGCACAAGTTGGTCCACTAATGTCCCACATGCAATTCCCCCCCATTTTTTTTGGTAAATAAAAACGAAAATAATTAAATAAATGAATAAAAAATGACCTTAAATTAAATTAACTAAATTATAAATGAAATTAAACTAAACTAAACTATAAAATAACTAAACTACAAAAGAGACTAAAATATAGAAAAAAAAATAACCTAAACTAACCGATATTTTTTTAATAGAAGAGAAGAAAATAAAATAAAATAAAAACTAAACTACTTA
>NW_021027095.1:352859-364913 GCF_004153795.1 Camellia sinensis | reverse complement strand
CATACTTGAGTGTGGCCGGGAGTGGCTTCAACTCAAGTGTAGGTGGTGTGACCAAAGATGGTGTGGCAGGCTCTCTCGACAGAGGAGGAAGTGACTCAAACCGGGCTTTCCATGGAGGAAAATCCGGTGTAGAAGAAGCATTAAGTAAAGCATTCACCTCCTTAACCGACCTGTCGATATCAAAATTCTGAAACCCAAAATGAGCTAGACAAGTCTCTAAAGGGTCCTCTACAAGAATGGAGGGCAAAGCCTTCTCCACAATCTCATCCACAACATCCACTAATAAGCACTCCTCTCTCTCATGAGGTTGTTGGGATGCTTGGAAAACATTAAGTTTCACTTGCATGTTGCCAAATGAAACTTCCATAACCCCGGTCCGACAATTTATGCATGCATTGGCCGTAGCCAAGAAAGGTCGACCTAAGATCACCGGGATTTGTTTCTTAGAACTGGCTACCGGTTCCATATCTAACACCAAAAAGTCAACAGGGAAGTAGAACCTATCAACCTTAACTAGCGCATCCTCAATCATGCCTCGTGGCACTCTGAGGGACCGATCAGCCAATTGAAGAGTGATAGTAGTGGGCTTCAACTCGCAAAGCCCAAATTCCTCGTACACAGAGTACGGTAACAAATTGACACTAGCCCCTAAATCTAATAAGGCCCTATCAATGAAATGGTCCCCTATAATGCATGCAATGGTTGGGGCACCTGGGTCCTTAAGCTTAGGAGGTGTGTCATTTAACAAGATGGAGCTTACTTGCTCCGTGAGTAGGACCTTTTGGGACACATGTGCCCTAGATTTACGCTTTTGCGTACAAAGGTCCTTTAGAAATTTGGCATATGATGGTACTTGCTTAATCGCCTTCAACAGGGGGAGGTTGATTTTTACCTGTTTAAAAACCTCCATCATTGCCTCCATAGATGCCGCCTTCTTATTAAAAGGGGACGGTGTGTCAAGGCACTGGGGAAAGGGTGCCTTAGGCACATATGGAGTGCTAGGGACTAAGTCACCCCTCTTAAGTGTTTCCCCCTCACCCTTTCTCTCATTAGGTGTACCCCCATGGTCACCCTTCTTAACTCTAGTTGCATCTGGCGCAACTGACTGAGGCTCTAACTCCCTACCACTTCTCAAAGCAACCACCGCCTGCACTTGCTCATGTTGGTTACCATTCCCACCCGAACTCTCTACCCCGTATTGTCCCTTAGGGTTGGCCACAGTTTGACTTGATAATTTTCCCTCCTCTCTCCGATTCATGTTGTTAGCCATTTGACCCAATTGGGTCTCTATCTTGGCAATAAAGTGAGTGTGGGAGTGAACTATCGGTGCTAACCCCTTAAGTTCTGAGAGAACTTCCAACACCTTAGTCTCAAAGGCAGAGTTGCCCTGAGGAACAGGCGGGAGTTGTGGTTGCCGGTACGGTTGTGGGGGTCGATAAGGTTGCGGTAGTTGGTAGGATGATTGGTTGGCAAAATTATTGAAATTCTGCCTTGGTGGTGGAGGATTGTAAGAAGTGCCTTGTGAAGGGGGTCTCCATGAGAAATTAGGGTGATTTCTCCATTCCGGATTATATGTGTTGGAGTATGCGTCATTACTCGGGTTGGAGAATCCTTGAGCCACATTCACATGCTCTTGGACTAACTCCGGAAATTGTGATGCCGAAGGGCACTCACTCAAGTCATGAGCAGGACTCGCACATATAACACATGCCTCACGGAATTGAGGCCGATCTTGCTGGGTAAGGGCATGTCCCGTAGCTAATAAGTGGTCTATCTTGCGGGATAGTGCCTCTACTTGTTGGGCTAACTCTAAGTTTTACCCGACCTCATAAATGCCCCCTCTTTTTGGGGCTCCAACTACGGGTTGCCGGACTTGCCGGGCTGCGGAGGCATGGTGAAGGGAATTATCACTTAAGTTCTCAAACAATTGCCATGCCTCGGCATCATTTTTAGACATAAATGTCCCACCACAGGACGAATCCACCATTTGGCGGTGTGGCTCAGTTAAGCCATAATAAAATGTTTGAACTAATTGCCAATTAGGCACTTGGTGGTGGGGACACTGTTGGAGAAGGTCTCTAAGTCTTTCCTACGTCTCATGGAATTGCTCGCCATCCATTTGAGCAAAGTTTGTGATGGCTCGCCTAAGTTGGTTGGTTTTACCTATGGGAAAGTACTTCTCCAAAAATCGTTGCTGTAATTGGTCCCAAGTTGTGATTGAGTTAGCAGGTAAAGAATTTAGCCAGTGTTTGGCTTTATCCTTTAACGAGAATGGAAACAATCGCAACATTAAGGCTTCATTTATGAAATTCTGGATCCTTACTGTCGAGCAACGAGCAAATTTCCAAAAATTCATTCAAATGCTTATAAGGGTCATCATGAGTTAGTCAATGGAATGATGGGAGCATTTGTATGGTGTTGGACTTAATCTCATAATGAGCAGCAGTGGTGTTGGGTAATTGGATGCATGATGGTTATGTATATGCAGTGGGTGTAAAATAATCCTTAAGTGTCCGATTGGGCACATTCGGGACATTAGGATCTGCCATCTCTAATGGCTCAATGTATGAATATCAATATTCAAGCCTAGGAATACGGGCAGAGGTCCTAAGTCTCCTAAGGGTCCTTTCTAGTTCAAGGTCCAAACTCCACAATTCAGGGCGACAAGAACGACGCCCGTGCATACACTACCCAAACACACACAACAAGTACCGACTCTGTGCACTAAGTATGAAAGCAAAATACCAAAGGAAGAAATACTCACATCGGTTTAACGAAAACGCTTTACTCGTCTTGCAGATGCTTGACGTGTAGACGCTGTTTACAACCTCTGTTTGAGCTTTGACTTTCGTTTTAGCACTTTGGTGCTATGCTTGTGAGTGTTTGCATCTGTTTACTTACTTTAGTGCTGCGGTTTTTATTTAAGCTCGGCAGCGCTCCGCTTGCACTTCAATGATAGCTCCAATTTCAACCACTCTGCACACTTAGCAACACCAAAAGCATAAAATCCTAAACTAAAAATTAAAGTAAGAATGTAACTTTAAATTAACTAATTTCGCTAGAAGTCCCCGGTAATGGCGCCAAAATTTGGTGGGTCGTTGAACACACCAAAATTAAATACTAAATCCATGTAACAAACATCTCTGGTTTACTTTATAAGAATTGAAGAGGAACTCACACAAATTCTGAATAAATGTCACAAATTTTCCTGTTGGTTTATTTATTTATTTTTTTAAGAAAAGAAAATTGCTATGCCCTTGTTGTGTGTTTGTTTTTTTTTTTTTTTTTTGGGTAATCTTTTCTGCTAAGTAATAAGCATAGGAGTCCTCGCATCACCTACAATATTATATTTTCATAATTTTACTTTAAAATAATATACAATTAAAATTCATTCTGTGTAGTTATCATTTGCAAATTTTAACACAAACTTGTATTAACAAAGAAGAATCACACAGATTATCTGAGGTAAATGATTATGAAAGTAGGTCTGCATATTAATATAAGGAAAGCTAAGACACATTGCAATAGTTATAATTTAATATTGAGACCAGTTTATCTCCAGTCCCGTAAAAGGACTTGGATATTGGTATAGTTTGGGTTAGTCACCCTACTAAATGTTATATTTTAATGACTTGAATTTTTGATTTTATGGGTTCAGATCAACTATGGACAATATTGGATTGATATGATAATTATAATAATGTAATTTTATTGTATTTATTTTATCAAATTAGCCCCTCTTACACATATTAATATAAGGAAAGCTAAGACACATTGCAATAGTTATAATTCAATATTGAGACCAGTTTGTCTCCAGTCCCGTAAAAGGACTTGGATATTGGTATAGTTTGGGTTAGTCACCCCACTAAATGTTATATTTTAATGACTTGAATTGTTGATTTTATGGGTTGAGATCAACTATGGACAATATTGGATTGATATGATAATTATAATAATGTAATTTTATTGTATTTATTTTAAAAAAAATAAAAGATAAATATGATTTAAAAAATAGACTATATATTTTTTGAAGCTAAATATAATAAAATTATATAATTATAATTATCAAATAGGTGAATTTGAGTTGAGTTATTTTAAGTGGGCGTGTTTGAGTTGAGTTGTTTTAATGTACAATCCATTTTGACTCTCTCAAACCTGTCCATTTGCTAGCTTTAGTTGCTTATTACTTGTTAGTAAATGAATTTAAACGGTTTATATTGAATTGTGTATAGGTTAAAAAAATCAACCTAACCAACTTGTTTATTTTCTCTATTTCTAATGGTGACGGTATGGTGGTGGAGGAGATGGTGGTTGTGATAGTGATGATAGAGATGACGGTTGTGATGAAGAGGAGATGGTAGTTGTGGTGGTGGCCATAGAGGTGGTGGAACTGCTATTGGTGGTGGATAACTACTTATATCAAAATGCCATAAATTACACAATCTAAGTGCAAGTAGCTCTTCCAATGGTTGCACATTGAGATTATGTTTGGATCATAAATTTAGATAATAATTTGGAAATATGAAGTAAATGTGAATGAAATATATGTTAATTTCTTTCTCCATTTTCGTTTTCTTTATAAATTTTTTATCTAAATTTAAAATTCAAACACAATATAATTGAGAATTCACAAGCAATTAGTGTTGTTTTAAATAAAAAAAGGAAATGGAAAATGCACTCAATTAAAGGTGGATAAAGGGCCATTGTTGTGCCCACAACATAGAGTAATTGTTGTATATCTTATGGGCCGTTTTAGGCTTTATTTTGATGATTCAAATTATTAATTTTTTTAGAAAATATTGAATAGAATATATCTATAAAAAATTAAATTGATTAGATATCAATAATACCTTCATCAAATCACATTTGTAATTGTATATGTAAAACTAAAAACAAATGTGATTTGATGAAGGTGCTATTGATATCCAATCAATTTGATTTTTTACAGATATATTTTACTGAATATTTTTTAAAAATAAATGGTTCAGATCATTAAAATAGGACCAAAACGAGTCCCACAAGGAGCACAATAGTCACTGTTGTGTTGTGGACATAGCAGTGATTCCATATCCATTAAAGGTGACTACTTTATATAATTACGAGCAATGCTACATGTATTAAAATTCTTAGTAAAAATTTGTGTCTAAACATTATTAGATGTCCAAGTATTATTGTTTTTTTGGCAACTAATCAAATTTAGCATTTTAGTGTTAGTATCCATAGAATTATTCTATAATTACCCTAACATTACAAATAAATACAAATATATCATAATAAATGTTCATTCTTGATTGGTTGAAGGTTCAAGACTGCTAAAAAGGAAAAAAAAACATGCATATCTTCCCTTCCATGATTAACAAATGAACACCCTTTTCTTTGCTTGGCTAAATGTTCACTGGCCTATAAATTTTGTGCTTGTGGCACTGCAGGTGGTGGTGTTGATGATGCTAATAGTAGAGGTGGTGATAGTGGCGGAGGCAAAGTGGTGGAGTAATGAATGAGGTGGTGATGGTGGCATGATGGTGGAGGAAGTGGGTTAAATGGGTACCATGTCTAACATATTTAAATCTTGGTCGTGTACTTCCAAATCTATGAATAGTTATTATGTCTAACATTGTGTCATGTGTCTTCCATTTGGCTATGGTTGGAATTTTGCTGCTAATGTTAATGCTGGATGAATGAACATTTATTTTAATTTGGACTATTTTAACTAATTTATAAATCAATTTTTTTAAAAAAAAAAATCTTTGATTATATTTTATAATTTGAATTAGTTTTTTGTTAATCTGCCCGAATTGCAAAGTCGAAATCGTCATTAAGTACTAACCGCTTCGCCAGTTTGTGATGGAAAAATGGTGGTTCTTAATGGCAAATTTGCCAATCTGCCACTTGCCGCATGATTTTTCTATTAACCTCAAATCGCACCGAACTGTTAGGATTAGACACACTCAGAAATCATCACACATACACAAAAAGGAGACACAAGAGATTTACGTGATTCGGCAATGGCCTACGTCCTCGGAAAGAGATATCCACTATAGAATTATTCCGGAGGGAGTTTACAACACTCATATCTCACTCTCTCTCTCTCTATAGCACTCTCGCTTACTCAGATTATACACACACTCCTTGTCTTATTTTTCTTTTCTTCCTCTCAGCCTCTATATATACACGGGGAGAGGGAAAAAAAGTCAAAGAAAAAGAGTTATTGAAGCTGATCTGCCACCTTCCCTCTTCCCTCATACTTCTTGGCTTGGAGCCAACCTTCATTAACTCCTCAATGTGGGCTGGAGCTAATAATTCTCCCCTTCCATGCTTATATAGATAACTGACTTCTCACTCGAAGTCTATCCTGGTCAGATTTTTGCAAACTTCCAATTTGTCTTTGGTAACAACCTTGGTCACAATGTCAAAAGGATTCTTGTCCGTGTGAATTTTTACTAGCTTTATCAGTTGCTTTTTCATCACTTCTCGTATCCATTGATACCGGACATCAATGTGCTTTGTACGTGAATAGTACATGGAATTCTTGCTCAAATCAATTGCATTCTGATTATCATTATGTACCTTGTACTCTTCCTGTTGTAGACCTAATTCTTGGTGAAACCGCTTCAACCACAACATTTCCCTTCCAACATTTGCGGCATCAATGTACTCTGCCTCTGTTGTAGATAAAGCAACACACTTTTGTAGTTTGGACTGCCATGAAGCAACTCCCCTACAAAGGTGAACATAAATCTTGATGTAGATTTTCTACCATTAAGATCATTTGCCATATCAGCATCTGCAAATCCCTCCAAAATTAGTTCAGCTCCCCCAAAATATAGACACATCTTTGAAGTTCTCTTCAAGTACCGAAGAATCCATTTGACCACCTCTTAATGCTCATTTCCCAGGTTGGCAAGGAATCCGCTCACAATGCCAACTGCGTGTGCTATATCTAGCCGGGTACAGACCATTACATACATCAAACTTCCTACTGCGGAAGAATAAGGGATTGCCTCCATTTATTTCCTTTCAGAGCTGGTTGTGGGACACGAGTGCTTTGTCACCTTGAAATGGTTGGCCAGTGGTGTGTTGACTGGCTTGGCATATTTCATGTTAAATCTTTTAATCACCCGTTCAACATATTTCTCTTATGATAGCCATATCTTCTTGGCTTTCTTGTCATGAACAATCTTCATGCCCAAAATCTGCTATGCTGGGCCTAAATTCTTCATGTCAAAATACTGTGACAAGTCCTTTTTCAACTTGTTGATCATAGCAGTATCATGTCCGATGATCAGCATATCATCGACATACAATAGTAGGATAATGAAGTTTCTATCCGAAAACCCTCGGAGGTATACACATCGGTCTGCTACTGTTCTTTTGTACTCGTGATCCACTATGAATGAATCAAACTTCTTGTACTATTGTCTCGGCGCCTACTTCAGGCCATAGACTCTTCTTCAGTTTGCAGACTACACTACAACAAAAAAGGTCTATGGTGATAAAAACGCATGATGAAAAAATATTTCGTCTCCAAATATACATGTTTTAGTGATGAAAATAAGATATCGTCTTTGATTGTACTATTTTTAGAGACGAAAACAAAATTTCGTCACCAAATGCTTAAAATAAATAAAATAATAGGTGACGAAATTTTTTTTTATCTCTAAATTTTATTTTTCGTCACAAAACAAATTCCTGCCCTTGAAAATTTTGGTGAAAAATTTGGGCACCATATTAGAGACAAAAAGTTTCGTCACCATTGTAAAAATTTTCAAACACAAACATAATTTTGTCACCTATAATTTGTCTCCCCAACTCACTCTACCCAAATCACTCTTCTCTCTCGCGCTCTTTCACTCACTCTCTCACCCAGCCTCGTCTCTCTCTCTTTGGTCTGAGCTCGTGAAACCCTCTCACCGATCTCTTCCTTGCACTCTCACATGCACACGAGCACTGCCGGAAACCCTCTCTCTCCGTTTGAATCGTATCTTCGAAAGCCCTTTCTCTCCGTTTGAATCGCACCACTGGAAGCCCTCTTCTCCGTCCATTTCGCACCAGGTATTTTCTTTTATATATATATATATGTACACTCTTCATGAATAAAGATTTGTATGCAATTTCCCTCAATTTTTTTTTTGTGATTTCCAATTAGGTAAATTGTTGAATGCAATTTGTTCTTACTCTGTTTTGAGGTTGTGGTATGCTAGTCTGCTCTGATTTGAGGTTGTGGTTTGATTGATTAGCTGCTGTGAGGCTTGGTGGTTATCTCTATTGTTACTGGTGTTTCTTGGTTTTACTATTGTGAGGCTGAATAATTGTTAATATGATGGATATCCAAATACCTTTTTATGGTGGTTCAAATTCTATACACATTTATCGACATATAGTGTTTGAGAAATTTAAATCATATGTTCTTTTCCGTAACTTTGATGACTTTTCACAACTAACTAGTTATCTTCATTATTTCCCTCTCATCCATGGTTGTGGTAGTTGAGTTCGCATGCTCGTCGGGCTCTCTTCGACCATTGATTACTCATGAAGGTATTCACTACACTCGTATACTTTGTTTTTTATCTAGGATTTAAAAAAAAAATTTAATCCATTTCTTAATTTCTCTAGACTCCATTTGGTCTTCGACTTTGAGGACACCTTTCTGTCCTTTATATTCGCTCATAGTATCTATTCAGAGGGTGGCATTGGCACTCTACCTTTCTCGTTTTATTTCTGATGTTGGTTTGCGGCCACCCCTAGTCCCTCCAGAAACACCCACACTTGCTCGTTGGATTTGTCTCAGCTACAGGTGTGTTTTCAGATCATTTATTTTGCAACTTAGAAATGGTTCTTACTTGAGTGCAACATGTTAGAGTCCATGTCATAATTGTAATTCATATTTGAATACATTTTCCTATGAGTGTGAGGTGAGAAACATTGCTTACAATTGACATTCTGCATGCTGGACAGAATAGTGAAATTTACCACAAGGAAATTGATATTCAGTCCTTTATAAAATCATGCATGGAAGCTATTTTATGGTGATGAGAATTTCAGTTTGACTTTCGTAATTAAGTTGAGTCATGCTAGATTCAATAAGGAAAGATTAGATCAAATCTATTTTTTGGTTATAAAGTTCCTTTCTTTGGAGTTTATTGATTATTTTTTGGTACTTCTATGATGGATATATACATGTATACGTGAAGAGGCTGGTTTGGTTTTTATGTGGAAGCAATGATAATTTTATTCAGAAAAATATTCCAGTATGTTTTAATTTGAATTGGTAATATGTGGTTAAGAAAATATGTTGTTAAGGTAACACTAAAATAATATAGGACTGTTTAGACCATCCTTATCAAATCTCCGTAGTTTTTCTTAGAAGCTTGGACAACACTGCTTTGGTACATTTGACCACCTCTGACGCAACTTATTATTTGTGAGTGAACTGGACTTACTAGCAACATATCTTCTGATACTTAAGTTATAGAAGCACTTTGGACATTCGATGTACATGACAAGTGTTAGTGTACATGATAGTTAAGGACACCAGTTAACAAATTTCTTACATTCTAGGTTCATTAATTGCTTCTTTGACAGGTGTTTTTTAGGTCTGTTAATGAAGGACGTGAATTGATTCTCAAGACACTTTGGCATCACTCAGTTGCTGTGATGTGTTGCTCTTTGAAGGTATTATTTCGATTGTTTAACTTCTCATTTTTATAACAAATTTCCATTCTATGTATTTGCAGAAGTCTGAATGTTCTTCATTTATGATTTTTTAGAAATAATCCTTACTGTGTAACATTTATTTATCTGTCAACCAGTTAAAACGTAATTCTTTCTTTACCTGCTGAGTTGTGTGATTGTGAATATCGAGGATGGGAACAATGTAAACATGTACAACAATATGTTCTAATAATTGACAAAGCTATAATATGCAAGTAGTGGCCACTAACAATTTATCTTATTTCAATTGAGTCATATTCCATTCTTCATGAAGGATTTCTACTTGGAAGAGTAAGCTCAAAGTATATGCATCTGACTTAAGATCTTGTTTGATTTGGACAGATAAAATTAAGAGGATTAGGGTGTTTGGACCACAGGGTCACAAGTAATTTCACTATATGAGGGGAAAATTTTAGTTAAGACACAACTACAACTTAAGAACTTTCTATTTGCTATCCTTCTACTATTTAAATTTCATAAATATCTCACATTTGTGTGTGTGTGTGTGTGTGGCATCTATATAAGTATCTTCTTTTGAATATTATAAATCTAATGTTAAATCATAACACATCTAGACTGAAGTCCATGTTTCATTTGAAACTATGATTATTGTTACTTTCTTCCACCTTATCATTTTCTTTTTAAACTTGGTTTTGTACACATTTCTTTTAAATATGTTATTGTTTGATCGATATGTGTAAAATGTTGCCTCTCCAAAGTAATTTAATCTTTGGTTATTTTTCAATTTTCTTTGAACTTGTTCCTGTGTGCCTTGTAACATAGATACGGGTAAGGACACATCACAACATAAACACATTGGCCCAACACATTTTGAAGTAGGACACATGCATGGCATTGTATTATAAATTAGTGTGTCTTGTTTATGTGCATTACAAAAGAAAAGACAAAAATAAAGTTAATTATCTGGATTTTTGTATTTGCAATTGCAAAATATGGAAGAAGCTCCATCATGTCATGTATATGAACCATATTACCATGTCTATTGTTGTTAATTCTTTATTACTGTGTCCCTTTTTATATTAGAAATTTTCTCACACTTTAGTTTTGTTGATAATGCATGTGATATCTTTCTTTAGCAATAATATTAGACATATCTAGGGTGTGTGAGTCACATTATCAAGATATGTGGACATCACTCTTGTTAAGATATTCGCTATATTGGTTATAGTGAGGAGAGTCTTAGAACTTAGGAGCATTTTCCCATGAAGTTTCAATTTTAAATTGGGGCATAAATCTAAGGATTTCTAGGAGTATACAAATAGTGTTAAGATAGGCCATTCTAACCTTAAAAATGGTTAATGAAGGCATTTCTAGTTTTTACATTTGCAAATCAAGCAGGACTTGATCTTCTTGAGACAACTTTGGTAGCACTTCAAGACACTACTTTGGAGAGGATTCTTGATGACCATGGAAAAAAGACCCTCTTCTCTGAGCTCCCACAGATTTTGCAGCAGGTTCAGTTCTTCATAATCTATAAAAGATAATTAACTGCTAAAGCTTAATTTGGTTGTTGGAGACTTTGAGGGAATGATGTTTTGAAATCTGATGAAGATAACACATATTCTTTCTTTTCTCAATCTCCCCAAAAACCAAAAAAGAGCTAACTATTGTCGTCGTTGTCATCATCATCATCAGTATCATCTTTTTGAATGATGTTCAATGTTTCACTGAAGTGATAGGGACGCTGCATTGGAAAATCATGTGTAATGGCATGTGACTTGCCACATGTTCATTGAATATATGCTTTTCCTTATTACTAGAAGCTGAAATTTTAAGAGAGGTCCACCTGAGCTTTGGTGGTAGGTTTCTTAGGAAATAGGTTACCTCAACCTTAATATTATGAGTTAAGATAATGATCTTGTTTTGGGATTGACTAGGACTCAGACTGCCAAGTGGGCCCAATATTTTGTTAATTCAACCCATATAGTGTCGTTTGTAACTGTTGGCCTAGTTTTGCACCAATTCTTGATTTTCTTACTCTCAAAGCATTAATTCAACACTTAAGCTTGGAAATAGGCCTTCGGGGGCTAAAATCATGTAACAGACACGAGAAGGCCCGAAGAACACCTCAAACACCTGGGGAGGGACCAATGTAAGTTTTGGAAACTTACGGAACTAGCACGGGACTCCCGATTTGAAAACTAAGTCAAAAAATGCACTTTTTCAACACATAAGCTTGAAAATAGGCCATCAAGGGCAAAATGTGAAATAACAATGAGAAGGCCCGAAACACCCTCAAACACACTCGAAGCGACCATGTAAATTGTGTAAACTACCGTAACAGCACGAACCCAATTGAAGACAAGTCGAAAAATGCATTTC